>JBBPDA010000138.1:5738849-5753419 GCA_037974385.1 Arnoldichthys spilopterus
TTATTTTTGTGACCATTTTGAGTTTTTCTTTCATTGACTGAAGGGTACCAACAATTTTGTCCATGTGTGTATAACAGTAATATCACTCTGTGATTTTACCATTATGATTTAATTGATTACTGCAAAGTTTTATGTATATTTGCATTTAACTATATACTCCTTTAAATTTTTGTGGACAATTTTGAATGCAATATGTCTTTTTATGCAATAATGTAGACATTTACTCATTCTAGGAGTCGGATGATGGAGCAGTACTTCTCTCACAGTGGTCAGTACTGTCTAAACCTGGACAGTGGCATGGTTATTGACAGCTATCGCATGGGAAATGAGGCTCGCTTCATTAATCACAGCTGTGAGCCCAACTGTGAAATGCAGAAGTGGTGAGTTCAACAACAGTCTTGGATAACTTGGCACCCATTATAATAACAAGTTAGCTACCCTTATCTGAACTTACCAAACAGTAGTGCTTCAAAGTCTGTGAACCCTGCTGAAAAAGAATTCCAGAGGAAATGTCTTGATCAGATCTGCAAATCAGCATGATGACGTTTAACCTATACCTCCACTATAGAACATCTTCAACTCTGTAATGTTGATTGGTTGACTCACAGGAACTACTGGCTCCAGGCCCGTCCACAACATTTCTTCTAGGTTATGATCAGAATTTCAGATTCAATTTATTGGTTTTTAACCATTGTTGAGTAAAAACAGCTTTTGTGCTTAGGGTTGTTGTCTTGCTGCATGACCCATTTTTTCTTAAAATTCAGTTCATGGACAGATTGGCACTTTTCTTTTAAATTCACTGGTATAATTCAGAATTCATTGGTCAATGATGGCAAGTCATCTTGCCCCAGATGCAGCCCAGACTGTGATACTACCACCATGTTCTTATGCGGGACTACATTACTTCTACAGTCACAGTTAAACCAAATACTTCTCATTTTTTAAAAAGTTTAGTTTTGCTCTTATCCGTCCACTATCCCTTACTATAGCAACCACTACATTTCTATCCACTGGTCCATTCTAGAGTCACCAAAACATTACCTTCAGTGTTTTCTCTCACTGCTGTATTTATGTGGATGATGATGCCATGACACTTTCTTGTAGTGTCGCAAGCTGCAGCTTACTGGAAAACAAACAAGGTATCATGTACCAATATTGAGCAATGCCAAGTCAGAACATGCATTAGAAAGGCGACTTTACATAGCATCTGGTGCTGGAGCTGTGGCTCCTGAATGATTACAAGGAGTAAAGTGGTCTGGACAGTTCCACAAATTAACTTGAGATATTTTTCCTTAAGTCTGAATGATAAATGCTGATGATTAGGTGAAACGTAAACATTCTCTGGGAAAGGGCAGTGCACTCAAGATGTAGGCCACAGACCCAACATCTGCTTGGTACCAAAAAATATACGCACGCACACACAATCGAGAGCTTCCAGGCTGGGTGGTGGTGGGTCATTCATCTTGTCATGGAAGAGCGATTATGTATAGCTGGTGGAAGTGTGTAGAGGACACAGCTGTGCTGCCCACTAGATATTCACACATAGGCATTGCACATGTCTCGTACTTGCACATACAGACACGAAAGCCACACTTGACTATGACTTCAACCCATTGTGTCTTGCGAGGTCTTTGTGTAGAACTAAGAATTGCATAGACTTTTTTTTTTACATACTTAAACGAGCTACAACAGGGGAAAGTATTAAACTATAAATAGTTCAGAACGACAGTTTTATGGTCATAACGCTCCCTTGATTATTATCTCTTGGCTCAATCTCCTAATCTTGTCACTGTCACTTTCCATCCTTTCTACAGTCCAATAAACTTTATTAACATGTCAGATCATTTGATTGCATTACACTGGGGAGAAAAATGATCAATGATCCCAATTTCCCATCAGGTCGGTGAACGGGGTGTACAGAATTGGTCTGTTTGCTCTAAAAGACATGGATAATGGGACGGAGCTCACCTATGACTACAATTTCCACTCCTTCAACACTGAAGAACAGGTTCGTATGTTGTATGTAAATCCATTAGCTCCAGGGTGATCTTAGGTTTGTTGTTGCTCAGCCATGAAAATCCAATCCATGAAGCTCCTCACAAACTAAAGACATTTTTTGTTACAGACTTAAACTCAGCAGACCCTTCCAGTAAGCTTGTATAGCTCAGAACTTCTGAAAATCTGAACTGCTGTTTTTAAATGTTTCCCCTTTACAATAACCACAATCACAGCTGACAGGGCAGATCTGACAGTCTAGAAATCTGAACTAACTAGTTGAAAAGGGGCAGTACTATGAGCGTGTTAAGCTGAAAGTCCATGCAGATTTTATGACTGTTTGATTTTAGGATTTTATGTTTAGCTGTGAATGTGGCTAAAAGCCAATCCTAGTAATTAGAAGTGGCATCCACATACAGGCCATGTAGTGTAGCTTGATTTAACGATTGTTAAACCTTAAGTGTTTTCTTCATAACACAGTAAATCTCAATGGGTAATTCCTCCTGGACTGTTTGTTTTCAAATTCAAATATCTGAACCACAAAAATTATTAAAATGCTCCTGATCTTTGCAATAACTATCAGTGACCATCTTCCAATGACTTCTTTACTGGTGTATTCATGAATTTATTACTAGCATGATTAGTGGGTCTGAGAATTCTTGCTCTTTTGCCTTATTTGTTGTTTATGCTGTCATTAATGTATTCCCTCTTTCCCTGTACAGCAAGTTTGTAAGTGTGGCTCAGAAGGTTGCCGTGGTATCATTGGTGGCAAGAGCCAACGAATTAATGGTCTGCCTGGCAAAGGGGGAGGGTCAGCAGGTGGAGCCCGGAGGCTTGGTAGACTGAAAGAAAAACGAAAGTCAAAGCATCAGCTGAAAAAACGTGTACGTGTGATTGAATCTTTGATGTTTGTTTGTGAATAGGTGGTAGAGAGCAGTTATTATATTATTATTATTATTATTATTATAACTTAAGTAGTTATACAGTTATTGTACTTTTTATAATGCAGTAAAAGTAAGATTCATCCTCTCTCACATGCTCACAGGAGGAGGAGTCTAGTGACAGCAGTAAGTTTTACCAGCACCTTCTAATGAAGCCAATGTCTAATAGAGAGAGGTAAGTTTCTGAGGGTAAGAAAATGAATATTTATCATGAATCATTTCAAAGCCAAATCTGTTCAGGCATTCACATCCACTGCCCTGGAAGAGCACATGCACACACAGTCTCATTCACCACATTTTTGACATGTGTAGCTACATATCCCAGCATGCTCAGCTGACAAGGGCTCTTCTCGCTTACAGGAACTTTGTGTTGAAGCACCGGGTGTTCCTGCTGCGGAACTGGGAGAAGATGAGAGAGAAACAGGAGTTGCTTAAGAGGGAGGGAGAGAGGGAGCGAGAGAGGGAAAGTACCAGCCTCTCTCCATATGCCCGCTGGGGAGGTGTCATCCGGGATGATGGCAACATCAAGTCAGGTGTGAAAACATTCATGTGAGGCACCTCAGACACATAGAGCTGTATGATTATGACATTTGAATTACATATAAATTATTACGCTTAATAATTAACATTTATTACATGCATAATTGCATGCATGTACAGATTATTGGTGCTGCCCATTTTGTAGCCACAGCATGGACATTATATGCCGATTACACAGTGTTACACAATGTTTGTTACTGGCTTCTGTGTTCTATTTCAACTACTTGTGTCTAAAGCCTATCTAAACAGCTATATTAATCTCAAACTTTGATTTTATCCCCACAGCCCACAAATGTTTTGTATTCATAGTGGCAAAACAGGCAAATCGAAAAGAAAAACCTTTTCTGGACAACCCAAGAAGGTTCTAGAAAATCCTAGGCAATTCTTGAAATTTCTGGGCAGTTCTCACAGTTTCAGGATTTATTTTGGGAGTCTACTAAGCATTTAAAATGAATCGAGAATGTTCTTGAAAACAGATACATTTCAAGATGTCATTGTCCTGACCACAATAGCAATGTTTTTGTGGAACATCCATTTTCTATTTATTTTAGGCATAAGGGATTGGGAAAACACACTTAAAATAGAATAAAATAGAACTCTAACAACTTACCTTTGATTTTATTTGGTTTTATACTGAATTATTTGTGTTTCAGATGTGTTCCTGACACAGTTTTCAGCGCTGCAGACATCTCGTTCAGTACGCACACGCAGACTGGCTGCTGCCGAGGAGAATACTGAAGTCACTCGCACGGCACGCCTCGCACACATCTTTAAAGAGATCTGCGACATGATCACCAGCTACAAGGGTCAGGACACACACACGCACACAAATGCACACCATCCAGAACTGTGCCAAGCTGTAATAAACACACACTCTTTTTGGCTCACAGACATTCTTTGTTCTTTTACATCACGCTCTCTCAACACCTCGGCTAATGTGTAATCTCACTGTTAATGAGTGACTAATGACAATCTGTCTCTGTGTCGTTGGCACATACTGTCGCTGACACATGCAGTCATTTTCATGCAAACACTGGGTTTTTTGCTTGTGGATAGCTCTTTTAAATCTGGTTAGGTTGAGGTGCAGCTCCTAACCTGATTACTTTAAGCTTTAGGTAAATGCAGAAGTTACTGCACAATTTAACTAATGCAAAGTCTGTGATTATTTCACTATGTACCATTGAAAATCATGAACTGTCGAAACAGCAGCAGCAGTGCATCCTTTGCAATGTATCCCCATAAAGCTGCATTTCCACGCATGCAAAACACCTATTCATATTTCTTTGAATGGAGATCGCTTGTGTCATATTTGTGTTGAATCGCTCATCCCTATTCGTAAGTCATTAGTTGAGCCTCGGTTGAGCACGGATACAAAATGCTGATGTAGGTCAGGTGTAGGGCAGGTGCTGGATGCTGCTGTGTAAGGGCTACCTTTGCTCACATGAGAGGAAGACTGCATAAAGTTGACAGTACATCTAAACAGATGTTTCTGCCTCCCCTGTTGAGCTTATAATTCTTTACTTTGTTATACGACCTGAAATGAATCATCAAACCCCACTGATACACACACTCGCACATAAACACCTATACACGCTCATTCTTCTTTTCCTCTCTCAATGTAGATTCAGCTGGCCAAACCCTTGCTGCTCCGCTACTAAATTTGCCTTCTAGGAAGAGGTAAACTTTTGATCATTTGCTATTTTCTTTTGCTTTCTGCTGTACTTGATTAATCAAAATAGCTTGAGAAGCTTTTCAGCTTATTAAACCTTTTTCTAGATCAGAATACAGTTTCATGTCTAGAGTGCCCAAATACACCAGTACCCAAAAAGAAACACAATAGTATGATAATTGGAAAGGTCAGGTGTGTTGGAGCAGGGAAATGCTAAACTGCACAGGGAACTAAAATAAACTGTGCACTAAGCAACACAAAATCTGCACTGCAGCCTGAACTGGCCGGAATAAACTTAACCAATGTAAGATGTGCCTAATAGTCATTTACGTGTATGTGGTTAGTGGTTGTGGTGGGTTTGGTGGCCTGTAGCTAATATATGTGTGTTTACAGGAACATGCAGTACTATGAGAAAGTTTCAGACCCTCTGGACCTCAGCACTATTGAGAAGCAGATCCTCACTGGACATTATAAAACCGTGGAGGCCTTCGATGCTGACATGCTCAAAGTGTTCCGCAATGCTGAGGTCAGTCTATCTGCAGCAACCTGTTTTGTACAATATTGATGCACAAAAGATGTCCCACCGGTTAAAGACATGAACTTGATATTGCATAGCTTTTGGTTGTAACTAAGAACAAAACAGTTTTACATTGATATAGTATGGAATGGACTTGACACGAACAGCAAGAAAATATAATTAATTAAAGCATGAAGTGAAGTGACAGTGACTATTTGTCATTGTGAACACACTCAAGCACCACAATGAAATGTGACCTTTGCATTTAACCCATCACACGTGCACACGCAGAGTAGTGAGCAGCTATCAGCAGTGTCTGGGGAGCGGTGTAGCGAGACTGTACCTTGCTGAAGGGTACCTCAGTAGTGCCTGGGCTGGGACTTGACCTGTGACCTTGAGGTCTCAAGGGCAGTGTTCTAACCATAAGGCCACCACTGCCTAGCCACTGCTTGTGGTGCCTGCTTACCTTTCTAGTAATCCCTCCCACACCCTCTGACTGATATAACACTAATCTAGCTACACAATTCTAGTTTTCAGGGATGCACCTATAAGCTGATACCAATACATTACTCTTATCACATTATAAAAGGGTGCATGGGACAGGTTTTAACTCCCTGAAGATGGACCACTGATTAACTTGGCTAAATCTGGAATGACCGATGAACGTTATTGTAAACATTTACGTATTTATTACGGCAAAATACAGTGCTAGGTGAATGAAATGTATGAGTCATGCCAAGGTTTCTAGTTGTTATTCAAGTAGTGTTCCTGCCTGGATAGGGAAGCAAATCTTCATGCTTCAGTATGTGGGGTGGTGGTGTTAACCACTATGCTATTCAAAATACCCAAGCAGTAATGACAGTGTGCATCAGTGTTTATACTAGCATAAACATGGTGCCAGTTTATTAGCTGTTGCTTTGTTGCTTTTATTTATATATATATGCTAATAAGTAATTTATCTTCACTGATGAATAATATATGTTCTGCCATATATTCTGTGCATGTTGTGCTTTCAGTTGAGATTATTTGTTAGGTTTTATCCTATCCAATTTTGTTTTTGACATGCAAGTTGAAAATGACATGAATGCACATGTCTGTGGTTTGTTCTCTAAAGAAATACTATGGCCGTAAGTCACCGGTGGGCCGAGACGTGTGCAGACTCCGTAAGGCATACTACGGCGCGCGGCATGAGGCCGCTGTCCAAATCGATGAGATTGTGGGCGAGACGGCCAGTGAGGCAGACAGCTCGGATTCTCTGGAGCGTGACCACGCCCACCACCATCACCATCATGGAACCGGTGGCCACGACAAGGACGATGATGTCATCCGCTGCATCTGTGGCATGTACAAGGATGAGGGCCTTATGATCCAGTGTGAGAAATGCATGGTGAGTCCTGATACTGTGCTGTAGCTCTGTCAAGGCTTTTGTCTACAAAAAATCAGCAGAAACCTTCACTTATGCACAGTTTTGTACCCAGTGGTTGGAGGTTGAGTTGGCCTAAGACACCCTTTGACTGCTCTATATGCTTATTTATTTCTTTAATGTTAAAACAATATTCTATTCAAAGTTGTTTGGTATGTATTAATTACTGGAATAAACACATAATCACCTCTTAATATTCTTGGAGTGATGAATACTCAGAATGCACCAATCCTGGATTTTTATGGCTGATTCCAATTTCTTTGCACTCAGATTGATTATGGCTGATTTTTATTATCCTTGTATTATCATGAAACTTAGTGTTGGGGTTTCTGAACACATGAAAACCAAACTGGAATTTGAAAGTATTAAACTGAAAATTCTGAACACAAACTAAAGACTTAGATGGCACTTTTTAACATGGTCATGTTGCAGAAGAAAACCGTTCACAAAATGAATCTCTCACCTATTAGGTCATACACACTATGACCATAATAAAGCAATCTAAATCTGCCTAAACTAAGAACCAGCTTGAGCACATAGTTAAAGCCTTATGTCCACGTTTTTTGTGTTGAATTGGTCTGTGGGCACTGTTTTAGTGGTGAGCAGAGGAAGTTGCTCTTTAAGTGTCACACATTGGTGAAAAACACTTTCTGTGACTTTTCTCTCTTTTTTATGATCTTTAAAGGGGTTAGGAAAGATTAATAGCCATAAAACCTTTTCTCTCCCCCTCCTTTCCTCCCTCTTAGGTCTGGCAGCATTGCGACTGCATGCGTTTGGAGGCAGAGGTTGAGCATTATCTTTGTGAACAGTGTGATCCTCGCCCAGTGGATCGGGTATTTAACATTTTCACCCCGTTACCCATGATCCCCATCTTTTTATATTCATGCTATAATCTCCTCTGCCACATAAACCTTTTTTATGCACTTGTCTCGCCATGTAAATGTCACACTGCTACCTTTGTTGTTTCACTTTCTGTTGACTTATGTATTTCTTCTTACTCTGTAGGAGGTCCCTATGGTGCCTCAGCCCAGTTATGCCCAGTCAGGTTCTATCTACTACATCTGCCTGCTCAGAGATGATCTGTTACTACACCAGGGTATGTGTGTGTCTGATAAACCTGCAGGTTAAGAATCAGTCATGAACCTTTGTTTCATTTTATGTACTTTATGGCCATGTCAGTCTGTTATAAAATAAACTTATTTCAGTATAGCTCCCAATGACTCAACAAGTTTCCACAAGATTAAAGGATGACTAATTAAAATAAGTAAACACTTTTTGATTCTGTATTAATGTAAAAAATATTTTCTGAATGCATATTTAAACTGTTGAAGATTAAACTGAACCTCTTACTGATTTTGACTAGTTTGGAAAATGTTTGTGTGTGCTTTATAGGTGATTGTGTGTACCTTATGAGGGACAGCAGAAGAACTCCAGAGGGACAACCGGTGCGCCAGTCGTACCGCCTCTTGTCCCATGTCAACAGGGATAAACTAGACATCTTCCGAATCGAGAAGCTATGGAAAAATGAAAAGTAAGCTGTCTCACTCAAATAGTATTCCCCTGTAAGCTGTTAAGTTTCTTTTTTAAAAACAAGGCAAAAAAAGTTGAATAAAGTTTATTAATGTAATGCTTTCTCTCTCTCTCTCTCTCTCTCTCTCTCTCTCTCTCTCTCTCACACTCTTTCTCTGTATGTCTCTCTGCCTCTTGAAGGGGTGAGAGATTTGCCTTTGGTCATCACTACTTCCGCCCTCATGAGACCCACCACTCACCCTCACGCCGGTTCTACCATAATGAACTGTTCCGAGTGCCTCTTTATGAGATAATTCCTCTGGAGGCAGTGGTGGGCACATGCTGCGTTTTGGACCTATACACCTATTGCAAAGGTAGGACAAACGTTGAACTCTTAAACGCACTTTAACGTACAACATAAACCTCAAACACCTGTTGGCATATATTGCTGGAGTTAATGTGCTTCCTGGTGGTTTGGCATTCTCTTCTTTATTCTTTGTCATTTCCATACATGACCACACATGCACCAACACTTTTTTCCCACTTTACTCTGCTGACCTTGTCTTTCAATCTCTTGACCTTCTGCTATAGGTCGGCCAAAAGGTGTGAAGGAGCAAGATGTGTATATCTGTGATTATCGGCTGGACAAATCTGCCCACCTCTTCTACAAGATCCACCGCAACCGTTACCCAGTCTGCACTAAACCCTACGCCTTCAACCACTTCCCCAAGAAGCTTACACCCAAGAGGGACTTCTCTGTGAGTAGGAACTGAAAGTTTTCAGGTTGTGCAGAAGTTCTGTTTGGGTTTATTTTAATGATGTAATACAGTGTCAGAGTGAAAGATATTCAGCTGAATAAAGTGCTAACTGACCCCCTGCAGAAATTAAGTTTGACGTTCTTGTAACAGACACTATGACCAATATTCCACAGTAGACCTTGAAATACAAACCTCATTTTCAGAAAAGTTGGAATATTTTCCAAAACATTATAAAAACAAAATCTGAAATATGCTAATTGACTGAAACCTTTATCTAATGGACAGAAGTGAAAATTAAAAACTATTATAATACAAAAGAAGAAAGCATTATAAGTCAGAAGTCCTTTTTAGAACTCATATACACAAAAAACAGTGATATTTAAAGTGGCCAGTGAGTTTCTTTTTAAGTGTTAAGGTGTTCAGTCCTCTTATTAAAGTGGTTAGTGTTCAGCAGTTCAGTAGCCTGATGGCTTGAGGGTAGAAACTGTCGCTGAATCTGCTGGTGCGGGTCTGGATACTCCTGTACTCCCTGCCAGGAGGCAGGAGTGTGAAGAGGCTGTGGCTGGGCTCTTCTTTCTTCAGCGCTGACTGTACAGGTCCTGCATGGCTGGCAGTTCAGTCCTGATGATGCGCTGTGCTGATATGACAGCCCTCTAGTGCTTTGCGGTCTAGAACATTACAGCTGCCGTACCAGGTTGTGATACCACCAGACAGAATACTCTCAATGGTACATCGGTAGAAGCTGGTGAGTATTCTGGAGTCCATGCCAAACCTCCTCAGCCGCCGCAGAAAGAAGAGCCGCTGTTTTGCTGCTTTTGTGACCACACCTATGTGGTTTGACCGGATCCTCGCTGATATTGATCCCCAGAAACTTAAAGTAGGTGACTCTCTCCACCTGTGTTTCCCCCAATGTGAATAGGGGCATGCTCACCACCTCGCAGCCTTCTGAAGTCCACAGTAAGCTCTTTAATCTTGAGCAGCAGGTTGTTTTCCAGACACCATGGTGACCGGACACTCACCTCTGCTCTGTAGGCATACTCCTTACCATCAGAGAGGCGGTCGGAATGGTTGTGTCATCTGCATATTTAGCCTGTTCAGAATGTGGTCTGGTGTTATCCTGCTAAAATAAACATGGAGACATTCCCTCTATGGCAAAATATCTCTCTAAAATTCTAGTATACTATACCTCAGAATGGCATATACATGCAACTCACCCATGCTGTGGGCACTGATGTATCCTTATATCATCAGAGATGCTTTTGCACCTTTTGCTGATAACAGTCTGGGTGCTCATTTTCATCTTTGGCACTGAGAACTTTTTTTCCCCAAAAAACAAGCTAAACCATGGACTCATCTGACCACAGCATAGAGTTTTATAGGCTTATGGCCCATCAGGTCCAAAGAACTCACTACTTGATGTATGGCTTCCTCCTTGCATAATAGTTTCAAGTTGCACTTCTGGATGCAGTGATTGTGTTAATTGACAGTATGTTTCGGAAGTACTCTGAAGTAGCCTGACAGTTTCTGGAGCATTGCTGCCTGAGGGCTATTTACACACACACACACGTGTCTGAGTTCTCTGAATCTTTTCACATATCATGTACTGTAGATGTTGAGATCTAACTGCTCTATAGTCTTGTGTTGAGAAATATTCCTTTAAAAATTTTGTTTCAGAGGATTGACCAGTGATCCTTGCTTGCAAAGACTGAATTAGGGTAAAACAATCTATTGTCTGTACATTGTTATTACAGTATTGGTCTCTGGAATACTGATATCATAGGAAGCTGCAATGTGTGTTTCTGACAGGGTGACCATTCTGCTTCAGATGAGTGTCACTTGGTATTTTGGTGAATTGAGGTGTTCATGTAATCCAGCAAAGTTACTTTTTTAAATTTATTTTAGACCCTAATTGGTCAAAATGTTTTTAAAGGGCCCATACTCTGCATTTTCCTTCTATTTACATGATTAGTTATTTCAGTTTTTGTTACTATGCCTATAGGAGAGCTATATGTAAATAATCTCTATTCTGATTGGCTGACAGTATTGCAGCGTTAATGGGCAGGGCTAAACTGCTGTAGGATGAATGAGAAGATATATGTAAAACTGTTGTTTTTGTAACATCACAATCTTTTTTGTACCTTAGTTTTCATATGTGGGCTGTGTGGATGAGGGAGTGAATAAACATTTTGAAAATTTGAAACTCCAAAACAATATTTACATAATTTACGTTATTTTAAAAGTCTTTTTAATTAGACAAAAGTGAGATTATGGCCCCTAAATATATTGAATATGTAACAGTGGAGGCTACTTTTATACCCAGTCATGATAGCTGCTGCCAGTTAGCCTGTTTAATGCAATGTCTTTTAAAGTGACATTGGTGTCAGGGCACTCACCTCTGCTCTGTAGGCATACTCCTCACCATCACAACACCTTTTGCTGATAACAGTCTGGATGCTGTTTAATGCAATGTCTTTTAAAGTGGTGTTACTTGAATATTCTGTGCACCTTTTAGTTTTCTGGAATTGGGTTTGTACACTATACGAACAAATGTATTGTGACACACCTCTCAATCATTGCTTACGCAACACTTACCAAGCAGAATACCAAGCGTTGGATGAAGTGTTAAAAGCTTGCTGCCCCTGGGCTCTGGAGCCATAGAAACATGTTCTATAGAGTTGCAAATCATGTTTCTATCTCTGGCAGTCTGGTGGATGGGTCTGGGTTTGGCAAATTCCAAGACTACTGCCTCACTACAGTGTGTCAAGTGTGATGGAGGAGGGATAATGGTATGGGGCTGCTTTTCAGAGATTGGGCTAGGCCCCTTGGACATTTTGGACAATTTTATGCTTCCTTCTTTGTGGGAACAATTTGGGAAAGGCCCTTTTCTGTTCCAACATGCCTGTGCCACAGTGCACATAGCAAGGTCAATAAAGACATGGTTGGTTGGCCAAGTTTGGTGTGGATGAACTTGACAGGGCTGCACAGACCTCTGACCTCAACCTGTGGGATGAACTAGAACAGAGATTGTGAGATTCAGTGCCTGAACTCAGAAATGCTTTTCTAAATGAATGTGCATAAATCCCCCAAAAACACTCTTGAAAGTCTTTCCAGAAGGGTGGAAGCTATTATTGGAGAAAAGGGGTGACCACCTCTATACTGATGCCTAAGGATTTAAAATAGGATGCCATTAAAGTTCCTGCAGGTGTAAAGGCCAGATGTCCCAATACATTTGGGACCATATATTTGTGTAAACTCAGGCTTCTCAAACTATTTGTGTTTATATCAGAATTTTAGGCTTAATTAAATGAAAGTGATTTTTGTCACTGTGATCAAAATCACACAAAGTGCACCACAACAGCTATGAGATGTGCACGGGGAGCAGTGTAGCAGGTCGGTACCTTGCTCAAGGGTATCTCAGTGGTACTCAGGTTGGGACTACAACCTGTGACCCTCTGTTCTAAAGAGAAACATCCTTACCACTAGGCCTCCACTGCCTAGGATTCAGCCCCAGAATGTCTTCTTGCTGGCCAGTTTTAACTGTTGATGTTATTTTTATCTCTCAAACCTACTTTTTTTCTGAGTGTAGGCTCAATGGAGCTTGTTATTGAGACCACCATTGTTGGCATAACATCTGATGAGATCCAAATCCTTTGTTGAAAAAGTTAACCATCATACAATATACATACAGTCTTTAACAATTATTCTTCATTTTTTCTCTTTTCACTCTCATCTTTTCCCCAGCCTCACTATGTGCCAGATAACTACAAGAGGAACGGTGGTCGTTCAGCCTGGAAGAGCGAACGGTCTAAAGAGACAGCAGCCTGCGACGAGGACCCCTCCCACAGCGGGTCTTGTGACCATCTGTCCGTGGCCTTCTCTAGAGAAAGAGAAGGAGGTGGAGGAAGAGCAGCAGAAGGAGAAGTGGACAGAGCCCATGAGGACTCCTCAACTGGCCTGACCTCGCTAGCACCAGCGCAGGAGCGAAGGAGTGCTACAGAGGAGGAGGAGGAGGAGGAGGAAGAGTTAGAAGAGGAGGAAGTGAGAAGGGAAATGGAAGAGGGATCCACAGAGAGAGGAGGAGGCACAGAGACGTTGGAACCCCGCACCTCATCGTCGCTCTCCTCTTCACCCCTGCACCCCTCCATCTTGGGACGTAGGGAAGCGCAGAGGGAACGACTGAATAAGATACTTCTGCACTTGCTGCATCAGGCACCCAGCAAGAATGGTAAGAGAAGGGATTGGTGACCGTTTGGAAAAATAGGGAGTGAGAGAGAAAGGATGACCGAACTTTTTTTTTATAAGGATGTTGACCAAACGTTTTAAAGGTTTTCTTGTACTTTTGCTTTAACACTCAGAGAAAGAGCTAAACGAATTCAGCTAGCTGTGATGGTAGGAGAAATTATTAAATAAACAATAAAATATGAACTTTGCATTTAACCCATCACATGTGCATAGTACCCGGGTAGTTGGACAGTACCTTGCTCATGGGCATCTCAATGGTGCCCCCGGCCAGGACTTGAACCTACAACCTTCAGGGCAAGGTCCTAACCACTAGGCTACCACTACAGTGCTGTCTTCAACGTAGTGTTACAAAAATTTCAAATTTGATACCGATACGAAGAATATTGCCCGATAATGGATATCATTTTTGATACTAAAGAGAGTGGCGTGTACTAATGTTACAGACAGGAACGTGACTGTTTGCTAATAGTTTTATATATATATATATATATTATATAATAATGGCTGATGTTAATGTTTGCGCCGGTCTGGTAAACATTTATGATAATTGGTTAATGTTCTTGAAATTCCTCAGAAAGATAGGGGTGTCGGTCTTTAAGGTGCTTGGCTAAGTTTGTTGCACTATTCGACTTCGTTGCCACAACTTGAACAACTTGAAGCATTCTTTGCACATGGGTTTGCCGATATCCTTTGGCTTTCCCTGGTTGTCTGCCTCGCATGCGCAGTACTTTCAAATGGCACTTTTGCTTTTCTCATTCTTTACAAAAATAGGTCACAAAGACCCTTCTCCTGCAGTAGCAGCACCTGCCATGTTCAACCCTGATAAACGTCACCCAGCGTTCACATGCTTAGCAAGTGGTAGTGAAGGGGGAAGCTGCGAGGGCCTGTGTGCGCGCACACACACACACACACACACAAACACCCCCACACACACACACACACATATATATATCTATATATGTATATATATAGTGGA
>JBBPDA010000138.1:5759212-5773147 GCA_037974385.1 Arnoldichthys spilopterus
TATTTCTGTGACCATTGTGAGTTTTTCTTTCATTGACTGAAGGGTACCAACAATTTTGTCCACGTGTGTATGTACACCTGTCAAAATGGCTAGTGATTGTGGCTACAACGTAGGTGTACCTAATAAACTGGCATCTAAATATTGACTGCATTACTGCAGATGCTTACTATGCATTTTTTTCGATCTCTCCCACAGCGATAGATGTGACTTATCTTTTGGAGGAGGGCTCCGGGCGGAGACTACGCAGAAGGACTCTTGGACTGAGTGACTTTGTGAGCAGGAAGTGATGTCAATGCTGCCTGATGAGCACATTCCCCTTCTTCCTTGCACAGCAAAAAATGAATTAAAAAAATAAAAGATATGCAGGAGGGGCAACCAAACAGCAAAAAGGGGAGAAAAGGTATGAAAGTGGAGAGACACTTGGTGGATGAAGTCCTTCCCTTTTATGCTTCTGTTCTTCAGTTTGCTCTCTTTCTAAAGGAACTTTAAAGGAGAGTCTAAACTAGCTTAAGTGCACAGGACACAAGGATGTTGCCATTGATGAGAGAATCCTGTTATCACCTTGATGCGTTAAAAAATAGTACGATGCAAAGACCCAAGTGTCAAAGACTAAAATAAGCATAGGAAAAATGTACTCCAGGCGCTTTAAACTGAAGAGAAAAAAAAAGCTATTTAAGCCTTGAAATTCAAGTGAACTTTCACATATGAACTTTGTCTAACAGTCTTTCAGTTTCCAAGCATCACCAGAGGTCAACGTTTTAGAGGCGGCACGTGGTACTAAATACAGTATGAAGCCTCTGTGAATGGGCAGGGCGAGGGGTTGTATTGGAAGAGAAGACTGAGAGACCAGCGCCCCCTCTAGTGGTCGGCAACGACAAACCCACATTTGTAGAGAACTTGGAGGAGAAAGAGGAGCAACATAGGAGGTGCAGTGTAGCGCACATAGACACTGCCCGCGATTGGGAGATGAGAGGGAGGAGTGGAGAAGAGGAAGAAAGCAGCAGAGAAAGAGCAATGGCTAAGTGCACTTTTTTTCTTTTCATTTTTTCTTTTGTTTCTCCTGGAGATGTTTGTACGGATGAGACACTAACACCCAGCGCAGTATTGACCGATGCTGTGTGGTAAAGCAAAACAAATCATTATCTGTATTCTCGTTTTTGTTTGTTTTTCTGTCATGCTGCAATTACATTAGGAATGGAGCAGTATGGTGGGGGTGGGGGGTGGGGGTGTGTGTGCGTGGGTTCTGTATTTTGTGAGCTTGGAACTGTGGGATCTGGGAAAAGATGGACAGTTAGCTTAGTTTAGCTTTTGTCTTTGAAAACGTGGAGACTGGTCTGTGAAGCAGCCCAGCCCTGACCCGATTTTGAGTGTCTGATTCACCAGCTCAACCGGATCATTAACCAGTGGGGGTGCACTGACTTTAACTGTAACGCCTTAGAATGCCATGGTCTTGACCTGTGTGTGTGCGTGCGTGTGTGTGTGTGCGCGTGTGTGCGTGTTCATTTGTTTTGAGTGCTGGCCCAACTGTATATAACTAGTCCGAAGAAAATGTCAAACATTTAGAAAGATTTAAAAAAAAGAAAAAGGGCTTGACAGCAGTTGAGAACGCATCTTGTCACTTTCTGTGAGAGGAAGCTGGGTGAGTGCGAGTGAGGGAGGGGATTTAGAGCATTACCTTTTGTTTCTTCTTTCATGTTTTTGGTGGCCATGGATATTGTTCGTAAACAAACAGATTTTTTTGCCCCCTGTATCAGCTTTTTCTCAGAGATATCCCCGCCCCTTTGATGGACTGACAGAAAAGACAGAGATTAAAAGTGAGATGGAAAAAACTGACAAAGAAAGGAAAATGTATAGTGCCAAGCTATGTATATATACAGACAGGAATATGTGAGAGATGTCTCCAAAAGCAATATCTTGATAATGGATTTTGTGTATTGTATTGTACAGGACTCAACCCTATATGTATTATTACTTATTATTATTATTACTATAATTATTATGCCATTTGTATTGATATAATTGTTCATTTAAACTTGGGCTGGAGGATGAAATGGCTGCCGAACGTTACATACATTTCTGGTCAATGAGCAGGAAAAGAGAAACATCTGAAATCTTAAAGCCCCCAAATAGACACCCTAATTTGACATAGGAGCATGGTCAGATGGACGAGTGGAAAGTATTTTGGACATCACAGTGACCCCAGACCTGACAACTGTCATTGTAATTATTAATTTTAACATTATTCTAATTATTATTCTTATTATTATTACTTTTGAAGGGGGGAAGAAAAATGCTACCCCTCGTTTCTTGCTGCAAAGTGTTGAACACTAAAAAAACAAACCAACATGAGTGTAAAAAAAAAAAAAAGCTGATATTTTAGAAGGTGATGGAAACAACAAAAAGAGAAAAAAAGAACCTGTCAGCAGAACATTATGTTCTGAATCTCCTTTTTCTTTTTTTTCCTTTTTTTCCTTCAAAACGGGGGAAAAAGGTTCCGTTTTTTGTGATAGCGGTCATACTTATGATGCTTGTATTTCTTGTATTTGTGTGTTTTTGTGTGATTTGTTTAGTTATTTTTAGACAATCACAAAAATAACATGCAAGCATTGTATATGGACAGACTGACAGACATTTTGTGTTGTGTACAGTTTGTCAAGACCTCTTCCACTCTGGTTAAAAGTTTGTAATTATGATTCTAAAGTCATGAAAATGCTGTTGGTTTTTACTTTTTTGTTTTATATTCTATTTGTTTTTTTTTTGTTTTTGTTTTTGTTTGTTTTTTAATAAAAAGCACTACATTGTTGTGAATATACCTGCCTGTTGCTCATACATTTAGCCAAGAATCATGTGATAGTTCTTTACTAGGTCATAACTATTGATACTCAAGGTATACAGTCAAAGCATATTTTACTTGTATGGATAGTCAATTAATACATCTGCAAATAAAGTGAATTTTAACTATTGAATAGAACATTTACATTGTGGACCGTTATTTGAATCACTTCGAGGATTGCTCAGTGATGTGATCTCAGAGGTGTGAAGTTTCCTTCCATGTGCTTTAACTTGTGGGTGTGTGTATGTTTGTGGCAGTTTGAAATCCACATTTCTCCAAGCTGTATTCTTTTTGTTTGGTTAAATTTATATGTTAAAATTCAGTACAGCATTTACTTTAACAAAAGTCACACAAACCAACAGCATAAGGCTATATTGTATCTTTTTCTTAATGGGAAATTCCACCATTAAAAAAAAATTTACTGCATAAATCAGTCATTTACCAAACGCTGGCTAAATCAAACATTTACAGCATTTTTTTTGGTCATTTGTAATAGTCTATGCATTAATATGGTACAGGATTTTTTAAAATAAATAATTACATTGGAGAATAATGTTATGGTCTTTTTTTAAGTAAAAAAAGTTTAATCTTTGATGCAAGATTTCCTCACAGAAGAGCAAAAGGCTTTCATTGGAAAGATAATGTTTACTACAGCTACCATTAGCTTTATGTGCAAATTTGCACAACCAGACTAGAGGAATTGGGGGCCATGGTTTAGAGAAAGGCTTACCATTGACATCGTTAACGCCATTAATTTTGCCCGGAGATCATGTGGCCCTGAAAAATTAAGTGGAAAAACATTTTTTGCTGGCAGTAGTTAAGTACCTTGTTACCTGTTAAATACTATCTGTGTCTCCTGATCATTTGCATTTTTCAGAGCAATATCAGATGTAACTGCTTTGATTGCATTTAACAGCAAGATCTTATCAAGATTTTCATTACAACAGATGTGACAAACCAGTGGTCTCAATATTGACAACATAGACATTTACTGTTCTCTGACAATGCTGTGCATGTATCGGCTAGAAATGGCCTTTTAAAATGAAAAAAAAACAACTGGCATTATCATAAAACAATGTCCCTGGCATCAGTGTATTTGTGACTAAGGTAGCCTTCAAGGTCCTAATCACTAGGCCACCACTGCCCAAGGTAAGAATCAGACCCGTTAAGAATTAAGTCAACTCACTGACATTGTTTCTGAACCTTGCCATCTGAAGAGGTGGCCCTATCAGACTATTCAGACAAACTGGACTTTGAAGGTCAAAAATCCTTGGGCAGAGTACACATCCCCTAGAGCCATGTAGAGAGAGGGTTCCGTCAGCTTTGTTCAGTCCAATGGACCTTTTTTCTCTCTCTCTTTTTTTTTTTTTTTTACAGTAATGACAGATTATGGAGCCTCTCAATAGTTCCCAGAAGTAAGCAGCAAACACCATAGATCCACATGCATCAGTGAGCCTTGGGTGCCCATGACCCTGTCCTTAACTTTTTCTTTCTTAGATCACTTTTTGTACATCCTAATACTACAAGACCTGCCGTTTGGTGGTGCTCTGTCATCTAGCCATTACACTTTGGCTCTAAGATCCTTACGCTTGCCCATTTTTCCTGCTTCCAGCACATCAACTTCAAGAATGGAATGCTCTTTCATGGCGTGCAATCACCTTGATGGAGATCACTGTATTGAGATATTCATTGTGGTTCACTTCACCTGTCAGTTGTTTTAATGTTGTGGCTTATGTTGGTGTCCATGCAAGGACAACACAGAGAAAAAGCCACAGACTGCTTGATATGTTATTTATGTTTCATAATGATTTGTGAAGTTTATTAGAGATTATTTCATGAACTGATGATAATCATTGATATTGAGCTGTTTGTCTTCTTGTGTCCTGTCTGAAAGTCATAAAGATTACGTTAGACATTAAATATTTAATATTACCAAGGCCCTTCCATCCAACTAAAAGTGACTTTTGTCATTGTGAACACTCAATCACACACAAAGTGCACTTGAACAAGGTAAAATCCCACTACACTGCTCCCTGGGCGCTGTTGGTAGCTGTTGGTAGCCCGCTGCTCCACGTGTGATGGGTTAAAAGAAAGAAACGACAGCTATTCACACTAATCTTCAAATACTTGGTGATATTTACATAAACAGGTCGACGTGCTGCAGAAATACTTTTAATCAATGCCCTGGCTATTCATTACCAGAAGTCGCGGTTCAGACTCCCGGAACTATCTGAAGTCTACACACGTTTAGCTTCAATGACTGATTGAAGCAATGGAGGGTTTTTTTTTGACAGAGCTGATGTGAATGCCTAAACTTAGCCATTAGCCACCAGGGGGCGCTGCAACCCTGAAAAAGGCTAGGAGGAGGCCCGCTGTTGTTCTGGTAACCATGTCAACGAAAATAGCGCTACTAGAAGTTAACATGAAAACGGCTGTACGCTTAGCCTTCAGCTAACGCCAGGGCCAAGGGTTTGGCATTAAAGGCGTCAGAATTGTTTTCTCATTTTAAGTTGGTTGTAAGCGTGTATGAAATTTACATTTGTTGTAGAAACTGACGCTGAGAGAGAATGAAGAAACGTGAAAAAGGCACTAAGGAGAAAATGGGCTCTGGAGCTGAAGAAGACCATTTAAAGTCTGCAGGTGAGATGGTGTAAAAGTTCTCTATTGCCTTCGCTTTTTCGAGCTTTACTATAAACTAAGCTAATTAAAGTTCAAAACACATTATGTCTGCCATTTAGGCCTAAATATGCAGGACAAATGTGAAGTTCAAACCATAGGTAAGTGGGACACTTTTAATAGCAAAACTTTCAGACTTGTATTGCTTGAACCTCATCTGTTTGACTGTTTCTGGTTACTCTTCAAAGATGACTATGAGTTTTCTGGCAGTTTGGAGACAGACTTCCCAGAGCTGTGTGCCTTAGCTGGCATCACAGAAATTCCTCTTGTCAAGCCGAGACAGTCAGAAGCAGCATCACCTTTAACAGACAACGAAGCAATGGGTATAAATTTGGGTATAGACCAGTTTTTCTTATCAGTTTTACATTAGTTCATTAGTCACGCTACAATTTAACTCATCAGTACTCATTCTGGAGACACTTAGTCCCAGGCTTAATCTAATATACTTGTCTTTAACATTTAGATGCTCCAAAGCCCTTGGTTAGGTGTTTTAGATTATGTTTAGTATTAAATACATCTACTATATCACTGCAGAGTGCATTAACTAATTGTAAAGGATCTTTCTAAAGCACTGATGTTTTTCTGTGAGTCTTTCTGGCAGTCTTCATTAATGTTCTGGCTGTTCTTTTTATAATGTAAAAAATATTAAATTTCTTGATTGAGTAAACTTTGTAGATTCATTTAAATGACATTCCACGTATCTGTTTAGCAGATAGCCAGCATCAATTTGAGTTTGGAAACACTGAGACAATTTGGTGCCCTAAGCCCTGCCTTCAGGTAGAGATAGACAATGAGGACTCTCAGAGTGCAAAGAGAATCATTATATCAGGTAAGAGAGAAAGCTCAGTTACACTACATATTGCAAATACAGCATTGTACCATTATGTACCATTGTGCCCATTCATGTTACATGTTGCTGAGGGTTAGAGCAGATGAAAGTGTCTGTCTATATTTCATTTCATTGTGTTACTGAGCTTTAATGTGATATGGTAACACCTGAGCTGTAAACCTTTATCCTTAGCATTTAATTAGGAACCATTGTCTGCCTGTAGCTGCTTGAAACTTAAATGAAACAAAATGTCAATTGAGATGAATAACAGACATCCTCCTGCAAATCAGCTGCAGCTATTTTAACTTGGAGAAACATCATGTTTTCATGAAACATCCAGTCAAAATGGCTAATAACGCACCTAAATATTGTATGAAACTCTTGTTTCAGTTGGCTGATTTCTACTGACATTTCATGGATATAATTAAATAAAAGAACCGCAAATTGGTTTGGTTAATTAGCTAGTCAATTTTTACCATATAGTTGAAATAGTTAACACACTCATTGGCTGGAAAATGCAGCCACAGTTACTGTCACTGGATGCTGTAATAAAAACTGAATGCTGTGTTGACTCTATGGAAAACACTTGATTTTCATGTTCAGGTTCATATGAATGGTACATTTACATGATGAAAATAATGTTATTGCTTTATTAAAAATAGTAAATACATTGTATACATATATACATTTTCTTCCCACTCATACAGCTATAAAAATGCAATTCTGAAAAATCTCCTTTTCTATACAGTCAAATTTGAGCAAATAAGGGAGATGTAATTATCATGAATAACTTAATTATCATTAATAACTAATAAAATATTATTTTTTGACACATTTAATTTAAACACATGACACATTTAAGCTGATAAGATGTTCTAAATTCAATGTAAAGTGCTGTGATTTGTGTTTGTTGTTCAGGCTGGAAGGTGGATGAGAAGATGGCTCAAGTGCTGAGTAAGATATTACCTTCCCTGTGCAATTTACAGAGTCTAAAGTAAGTAGCTCAATATGTGGTTGTGATTTATATTGTTTTTGCTAGACTAACAAGGTTAAATGTATGATGAACTGTGTGCTGATATTTTTTACAGGATGTGGCAGGCCAGATTGACAGATCGCGTCTTGAGTTCCTTGAAGAACATGATTTCTTTGTGCTCAAATCTCAGGTTATTGCTGTGGAGATCCAAAGTCTTTTGTTCTTGAGATGAACTGCTTTTTGTGAAAGGCACATTACAGATTTTATGCACTAGGTCTTAAAAAGCTTACATTTTGGTGTTTAATGCTAGTTCCATCACTTTTGGGTACCACTGAGGTACCCTTGAGCAAGGTACTGTCCAACTACACTGCTCCCCAGGTGCTATTGATAGCTGCTTGTTGCTCCATGTGTGGTTGGTTTAAATGCAGATGTCCCATTTTATTGTGTGTTCACAGTGATAAGTCTCTTTCACTTTTCATTTAAAAAAATGTTTTGGGGGCAAAAAATTTAATGGTGTGCGAAGTAGTGTGGTGTTTCTTGTAAATCTCATATTTTCTTTAAATACGTTTTACCAGTGTGGACACAAAATAGGTCTTAAATTTCATTAATAATGGTCTTAAAAAGACTAAAGTAAAAATGTGTAGGGTGTAATCTTCGGCTCTGAGGAGTCTGGATGGACTGCGGTCCCGTGAGAAACTTCACACCTCTCACTATTGTGTTAAGTGGTCAGGACCTGTGAGTGAGGACGGTCAGAAGGGCATCTTCCTATCTGTATTATATAGTTCTTGGACGTTTCTGTAGAAAAAAACTTCAGAGACACAGTTTGTCTCTAGTCAATTATTTTATTTCTGTTAATCTAATATTAAAGCCTTGTTATTATGTTCAAATTGTATTCTTTCTTAATTCACTGTTAAAGCTATACTAACGAGGCTGAGGACTTACACCTAAACTCGAACCGACATTTCACTGCTTCCTGATCAGGTAATGCGTGTATGATTTGAGCTCTGGGTGAACTATTAGGCTCAAATTCATCACCTACAGGCCACTAAGGTTTATATAAATTATAAGCACATGCCTGATCTCTAGGGTTAAATCACTGAAGCCTGATTTATAGGAAAATTCCTCTGCCAAGATGATTATAGTTTGCTGGCCACAAACTTATCGAGTCCTTGGTCCATACATATACTAAACGGCTTGGGGAGAATACCTTTGGCATACAGACATATGGTTTGTTTACTGGGTTAACAGAATAACTGGTTTCAGTCAATTTAAAGTCTTACATAGGACGGTTGGGATCACATGCCAGGTCATGTCAAAAAGACAACCCAAAAAGCCCTACAAATGAGAGAATAAAAAATGGTCATATAAAAAAATGAATTATGTTCTTTGGTACATAAACCCCCCAAAATAACACAAGCATACCCCATGGGAAAAAAATTAAAATAGAAAACAGTTACAGATATGGGCCCTTATAACTAAAAGGGGGAAAATAAAATCTCTTTCTGTTCTTGCTTTATCTGAGATAGGACAGTCATTTTGGAGGGAAACCCAATTCCAGAACAGAGTTATCATATCCTGATGGGAGAGGACAGCATGTAAGGGGTTTTAACACACACATTTCAACACTGAATGACGTTTAAATGGGCTGCCATGGTTCCATAAAAGTGAAGATGTGTTGAGAATTAAGTGGTTTTGACAGTAGCAGGCTACAATTTGAGTAGCTGGTGTTATTTAATAGTGTTGATGTAGTTGATAGTTATATATAGTTATATATATGTAGTACAGTGTGTAGTACAGTGTAGTACATATACTACTGTTCAGATGTTTGGAATCACTGGGTTAATTTACACCAGTTCTGAGGGCAGTTTGTATATAATATGATTCTATTAGGATGCCACTCTACTACAACTTAACAGGTAGTAACAAGAAGGTCCTGGCTTCAGTTCCCAGGCTGGGTGACCTTTCTGTGTGGAGTCTGCATGTTCCTTTCTGGGTGCTTTAGTTTTCTCTTCCAGTCCAAAGAGATGTATTTCAGGTGGTTTGGTGATGCAAAATTTCCGCTAGATGTGACTGTGTTTTTGTTTTGTTTTTTTCTACCCAGTGGCAGACTGTCCAGGGTCTTTCTTTGCCGTTCACCTTGTAAGCACTGGGAAAGGCACCAACAGCCCTTGTAACCTAAACTAGGATAAATGGCTCAGATAATGAATAAATGGATTACAATCTATTATTAATGTTAATGGCTAAGTAGTGCTGCCAAACGCGTTGAAATATTAAGTCATTGCTGAATAATAATATACAGAGTAATTCCAAACTTGTCAATAGTAGTGTACTGTGGTAGTACCCTTACTGTCACATAACATAGTTGTTTATGTAGCAGCATTCATATTTCAGTTAAGTGGACTTCAGAGGACTCTGTACATAGGACAGGTTTTAAGCTTTGGAACCTTTTGATAGTGATAATTTTCAAGTTCATTTTTTGAATAGAAAAAAGTAAGACTTTGAGGTCTGTTCTGCTTTTGAACCACAGTATTACACAAACTGCAAGTGCTGTCACTCTGCCACTGCTAGGATAACCCACCTGTCACTGCGAAACAATCGAATAGGAGAAGACGGCGCACGTCTGATTGGTTCAGCGCTCTCCACAGCACACTCTGCCAACAAGAATCTCATCACACTCAACATGGCCTTCAACTCTATCGGTGATGAAGGGGCAATTCATATTGCAAAGGTGCTAAAGCTTACAGATGTCTACAGACAGTACCTTTATTTGATTTTATTTGTCTTTATCTTTACCATTAATCTTTATCTGCACAGCTGAATGTGAATTTAAATAGTTTATTGAATATCATCCTGTCTACCATCCTTTCTATATAACTGTTTTCTCAATCTTTCTTTAGGGGCTGCGCCTCAACCGCTCTTTGTTGTGTCTCTCCCTAGCTAACAATCATATCAGAGATGCAGGAGCAGTCTGCTTGGCTGAGGTAAATGTTTAAATCTCCTATTTATGAATATGCAAATGACTCGAGTCAGTCAGTGGGCACAGCAAGTTACATTGTATTAGATTCTTCATTTCATTCAGAATTAAACTGGGTGATAAAGATTGCATAGTACAGTGGTTTTTAACCTGTGGGCTGTGTTCTCCCTGTGGACCCATGGCCAATTTTAAATATGACAAATATTACTTTTGTAAAAATGATTTGCAAAAATAATTAAATAATTGGTGAACAGGTTTAACAGGTAATAGAGGACCATTTAAATTTTGTAACTGTTATGTCAGGATTTAAAGCCAAAACACATTTTATGATTGACCAAAGCATGTCAGAGGAACAGAGAGAAAAACATTGTATCTTGCTGATGCCGGTTTTGTTAGAACTGGGCAAAATAGACTCTATGCCATTATGAATGAGCCTACAAAATTTCATTAAGGTTGGACATTAATACAGGCACATGCCTAATTTTTGGTGTTTGTGGCCATTTTGTTGAGCAAGTCAAATGGAATTTCAGGAGATGTGGGTACAAGTTCAAACAAAGTTTTAGCTTAAGTGGTTTTTGAGATATTACAATGTGTCACTTGCAGGGCCCCAAGGATTAAATTTCACAAAATTTGATGTGCATTAAAAGAATGCAGTAGTAATACAATTTATTGACTTTTGTAAAGTTTGAACCTTCACATCTTTAGATATTGGCTAACGAAGCACTAGATTTTAATTGATGCTATTCTACATGCCATTTTTTCAATAGAATTCTATCAATAGACATCCACCAGTACCCTAGCAGTAACACCAGGTCCCACTGTGGGACTACATCCCACATGTTGAAAACCACTTTATATATTAGTATTGACAACATTTGGTTGGGTTTTAGCCCAGATTTAAACTCTTACGTTATAGTATTTTTGGAAATGGTGTGTGTGGACAAATACATATGTTGGGTTAACCCACAGTATTTCACAGTATACCCACCTGTCCAGACATCACTATGCCACTAATGGAGTTAATGAAGACAAAAGTCTTTGAATGCATTGCAGATGTAATGTTTGACAGTGGTAACAGGGGCATGATAATGAACAACTCTTCATATGTCTAATTCTCTGCATTCTCACTTACTCTCTTTGTAGGTGCTTGCCCCCTTTGCTCTGACACATGAAGAGATTGTTGAGAGAAGGAGACAGCTGATCAGCAGGGACCAATCAGTGAGGAATCTTTTAACTGTCATTTCTCACTTGATTTTTCTGATGTTTTTTACAACACCAACATTTTAACTGGTCTGCCTCTACACCCCCCCCCCTTCTCTCTTTTTTAAAGCCATCTGAAACGGTTAGTGCAGAATCTAAATTTGAGAACCCTCTCTCCATCCCAAGCAGCTCATCATTGGACCAGAATATCAATAAAGGATCCAAAGGTTCCTCAAAGAAAAAGGTACAACGTGTTGATCTCTCTGCCAACAACTTATTTAAGCTCAAACCTTGTAAGCCATCTTAGCTGTATAGTCAGGCTGTTTTAAAATGAGTTGTCAGCTTATTTCCTTAATATGTTTTTTTACACATTTAGCCTAAATGTGGCCAGTTAAATGTTCATGCCTAAATTCACTGTTGCATCTCAAATAAAGAACAATGTTAATCAATTTGATCAGGAAACTTATACTTCTGTGTTTCCTGGTATTGGATGTGAGTTTGGGCAAGATTATACTGGACATTTTCTGCTGGTGCCATAAAATTTAATGCCGTTAAACACAGCTCTTACACATGTAGCCTGGATGTCTGTAGCCCAGTTAATCCTCATATGAGTTGCTTTTGTAAATGCGGACACCGTTCATGAAAAAACACAGAGCAAACTAATCTTTTCTCAGTTAGTGAAAAAGACATGTAAGTTGCAAGGTTGGGCAACCACAGATGCGACTTGATAACCAGCATTTAAGGTACTTCTATGACAGAAGGGATAGTTCTGCCACAGTATCCCTTCTATCGGTTTGGAGGAGACTCGATAACCATTGTTGCCCTCGCAAATCGATGAACCTTGGGCACCCAGCATTTTGGGTAGGTGGACCACTGTAAGTAGCCAACAAGCCTTGCCATTTTGGAGATGCTCTGATTTGTTTTGATCCATTCCTCTGGCCATAATGATTTGATTGTATTGAAGCCTTCCCCTTTCTCCCACATCCAGCACATCACTACACAAATGAACTGTTTCTACTTAGTATATCCCATACTCTTACATGTCCAGTTGTAATGAGATAATTAACATTATTTGTTCATCTGTGAGTGGCCATAATGTTTTGTCTCATGGGTGTGTATTCATGGAGACAACTGTGATAGGTCATTGAGTTTATGTTATCTGCAAAAGTCACATTCGGTGTTTAAATGTTCAGGGCATATTTTTTATCTTTAGGGCATATCTATTCCTAGCCCACATTTCTGCCCCACACAAAATTCAGCCTGTTTGGTTTAGCCTGGCTAGCTGCCAGTAGGCTAGCTAGCATTCTGAAGTTCGCTTTACAACCTTTTTTATTCACATTTTCTGTTACTTTTTTACCACCTTGGTAATTCCCAAACAGGACTTGAAGGGAAGTGATAGCAAAATGAGAAAGTTAAAATACAAGAATAAAACTAGGTTTAAAGGTTTAAAGTAGTGTTTAAATGTGGGAAAATATTAAAGTGGGAGGACAGTGTTAAAGATGACTACAATACAGAAGAACCCCCAAAAAATCTGCCTGCTAGCAAAAGAATATGATTGATGTCCATGTGGTGCTACCCCAGGTAGTATGCAGGATGACCAGTGTGGTGAATAATTCACCTATAATTCATTCTCAGAAGCCAGAGGTAATGACAAAACATCAAAAGATAACAGAATTCGCGAGGGGAGTCTTGTCTTTTCCACTCCTGTCTCTGAGTGTGGAAGAGAAGAACTCCAATATGCATCTGCATACAACCAATCATTATACCCCTACATATCCTGTCCAGATGTGCATCTTAAATCTTTCTCAGGCTTTAACATTAGTTAGGGTCAATTAGTTAGTGACCTTAGTCAATGGCATCAGTACTTCTTATCTATTAAAGAGTATGAAAGACAGGATATTTCCATTGTCTTACTCCCTGCCATACGGAACCAAACCAAACCAGAAAAACACAGGAAGCTTGCTGTGCTATCCATAAGTTAAACTCTTGAACAAACTCAGCATATCTTATTACAAATAGATTAAACTTCGGAATTACATTTTAGAATAGATAATTAAAATTTCCCTTACAATAAGAAAACCCAGAATGAAATGGAATGTGAGTTTGAATTTGAACATTTCCATGCAGGATGCCCCCAAGAAGGAAGAGAAGCCAGTAGTAGGTCAGTCGTTGGCCAATGCAGGAAAAAAAGAGGAACCCAAGATGACTAAGAAAGGTAGTATGCTTTTGTGACTGTGATGTGACTCATTAGTTAAGTTGAAAATCTAAAGTGGAATTACAACTTTTTAAAAAATAATTTGCTGTTGATCACATGGTAGTGGTGGCCTAGTGGTTAGGATGCTGCCTTTGGGACCTGAAGGTCGTAGGTTTGATTCCTGGCCCGGGCACTACTGAGGTACCCTTGAGCAAGGTACTGTCCCACTACACTGCTCCCCGGGCGCTGTTGGTAG
>JBBPDA010000138.1:5773247-5801430 GCA_037974385.1 Arnoldichthys spilopterus
ATTGAAATCAGTTACATATTTCCCATCTTTAGACAGTTGTTGGAGGTGTTAGCTGTTTTGTCAGGTGACTTTGGGACAAGTCAGTACCGTCATGTCAGTCCTCAACAGAACACAAAGGTTAAGGGAGTTTTTTTTCCGGTCTTGGTCTCGACTCGACTTTGTCTTGGTCTTGACTCGGTCTGTCTTGGTCTTGGTCTTGATACCCTCTGGTCTTGGTATTGACTACAAGTCTACTTTTATGTACCAAGATAACTGCGTCTATTAAAAACGTTGTACCGTCACTGCCTACAAACTGGCACTGGCATTGATGTTGAGCAGCACGTCCACTAGAGGGCAGAAATAACGGGTTCTGAACACAACAAACATGGCGGCAGTGGAATAGGTAATAATGTAGAGAGGCAAAAGCGGAAGAAGCCCAAGTGATGTAGCATTATATATGTGTGTGTGTGTGTCTTTAAAATCTCACTAAAACTCACACAGCCTCTCCCCAAATCCTTCCACCAGTTTAAAATTAGATCGTCGTGTGTAGTTTGAGCTACTGGCTGGACTTCCTGCCATTACTTCTGCAAGTGCTCTATTTCGTCTGAATCCGTAAACTTTAGGAAAACGTGCGCAAACACGGAAAGTTCCGTCCGTATCCGCATTTAACGTTGATCATAAATGAGCTTAAAGGTTTTCAGAATACAATGTAATGACCGTCATTTGCCATTGGATCGGGTGTAGTTCCGTTTAAGCGCATGAGAAGGATGGAGGGACAGAACCGCGTTCCAAAATGCAAACGCGGCATTTTCCGCGGTGGCGTCGCCAATGTCAGTGTTATGGTTTGGCGGGAGAGGGGATCTTATCGAGTTATTTTAGTTTATTTTCGAATATGAATACAGCCTGAGAAAATTATCCAGAGAAATTGATATCGATGTGATTCATTTAGTGATGTGTAAAAAAAAACCCTAAATACTGTCTATATCCAGCCTCGGGGAGCCTCTAACGCGCCATGTCCTTTCGTGAGCTCCGTAAGAATCCGACTCGCGAGGGAGGAGTCTAAACAGGCTGCGGCGCGCGCTCTCCCTAATCCCTTTCCTCTCTGTAGTTCAACTTCCTCCGTGGCGCAGGGCTGCACTTTCCCGTGTACAAGCAAAGGTACCGCCGTCCATTTGCCCAGGCGTATCGCACAAATGATGCTTAAAAAGGTCCGGTTCACGAAATAGCTTACGGTTGAAAATGTGGGGTCCCGGAAGCGAAGTGTGTAGGGATGTAGCTTTCGGAATCACATGGACTTCCTTCGCGATGTTGTGTTCGGCATTCCGCCAAAACACGGTCTTCCATGTGTGATCACCTATAGGTATTTATTTTATATATGACGCAAATACGGCGTCCGTGCATGTGGCATCGTCTTGGGCGTTCGGGTTTTGAAGAGATTAATATGTGAAGCCTGCACTAAAGGTAGACATTTTACTGGTATGCGCTCATAAACTAGCCGGCTAGCACGATTAGCCCGTTAGCTCGCTGGATTATTTGTTTGTCGTTCGTTGAAGAAGACTGCTCGTGTAAGTTCTTGTGAATAAATATAAACAACACTGTAACCAAGTAATTTCAAAACAGAGACTTTAGAGGTAGGTCTCCTCTGTTGTGGTTTGACGCCACGACTGTGCTCATTTCTGTTGTCTATAGTGTAGACGTTGCCACTGTTTACGCCTTATAATTTACCTGCTGGTGGAGCCACGCTGCTTCAGGGATAACGTCCCTCAGATGACGCGCATTGACAGCGCACTGAAAGCGCGTGTTGTGATGTGCGACTTTTCATCACATTTCCTCATGCACCCCCTGTCAGTAATGTCATTTTCCTTGCCCTGTGGCTCGGATACCCCTCTGGAGAGTGCTGCCAGCCTGGTGTCATCAGAAATCTCAGTAACTCTCAAATCTGCCCGTTCAGTTCTGCAAACTGTCTCTTCTGTTGTTGTTTTGTCTAAACATTCTCATATTTTGCAGCCTGCCATTAATTTTCCGAGTATCCACCCTGTGCCAGCACAATAATGAAGTGTGAAGAGGAAGATGAGGAGCTGAGCATGACCAAGGATCAGCTTCAGCGCTGGGTACAGGAGGAGGTGGACAAAGATGAGCTGCTGGTGCAGAGGCGGACGCAGCTGGCCCAGGTGGAGGATTGGGTAAAGCAGAAAGAGAGGGAGGGCACCTACACCCGCCTGCTCTATAACAACACCTGCGAGTAAGTGTCTTACAGGAGTGTGATTAAGACCTAAATCCAACACCATTCTTTTTTTCTTTTTTTTGGATCAGGTCAGTCCTTGAGTGTGAGTGTTGAGCTCCTGGTCTGTGTAATTGTAAGGTTTACTTTTTTGTGATGACGAATCTGAAGCATCAGAATGTGCTTTTTGTACAGCATTTGGATTTATAACTCATGAATGATGCATTATTTTCAAAATATGCAGCTTATGTGGTTGATCAGACATCACCCAGGGATGCAAACTTATCAACTATTTGTGTAAATTGCTGTTTTGAAAGGGGGTGGGCAGGGTGGCAGTCGAGGACAGATTCAGTGGGAATTAAGTGTTATTTATGCCTTTAATTAGGGGCTGAAGTTATCATGAAGTTGCCACTTTGTCTGAGGACCTCAACTTGTTTTGTAGTCATAACAGTTTAATGTTAGTAGTGTTAAAATGAGTAGCACCAGAGCCCTAATATCAGTAACTTTATACAAGTGGGATTTGGAATAACGTATGCTAACTGTCTGCACTCTCTTGACACTTCATTTTATAAGTGCTCTGAGCTGATGGCTTCTTTACATAATTATTTTTTACATCAAGATTACATTGCTTATTTTATAAGCTAAATATTAGGTTTTTTTATAGAGTTTATCCTCATGGTAAAATCACGTGTAAAATTGTAAAATTTGCCCTTAGGAGTGTTGCATCTTTGTCACTTTTTTACACCACTGATGTGTTTGCAATTCAGTCATATATTTACACAAACACGCATGTATTTTGAGCTGTTTTAGTTAATATTTTAAGTTGTTTTGGAATAATCGATAATCATTTATTAATTAATACAATCTGATTGATTGCTTTATCTAACAAATCACACTCTAAAGAAAATCTTGTGATGGTGCTATTTACAAGCAGTAGAATTCTATGTATTTAGTGTGAAAGCACAGTTGTAGTTATGGTAATGAATATCTTTTTAGGCAAATGTGAAACCTTTTGAAAGGTTTGATGAAACTTACTGTAATGTACAGTTTTGATACAATCTAAGAAGTTCTGATCATCAGTCAGTTACTTGAGGCACTTTTACCAGTAAGTCCAACCTCACACCACCCTACAACCTTTTTTCTGCCTGATATGGACAATGAGATAAAGCAGCCATAGGCACTCTTGAGTATGACAGTAGCCACCATGAGGTCCATTAAATAAAGCACTGTGTTCTTTGGATCAGGTCTGTGCTCGAGTGTGAGTCTGTAATGAAGGGACTCTATGGAATGCTGGGATTGGAATATCAAGACACAGACTCAGAGGAAGAAGGAGGGGCCAAACCAGCAGGGGATGTCATTCAGATTGCCGATGGTGGTGATGAAGACGACGACGATGATGCCTCTGCTGATGGGGATGATTATGTTGTCATTGATTTGGGTGGTAGGTATATGTAGTTTTACATACATACAAAACTAAATTTTATATACTGAACTACAACAAAAGTAGCCTGTCTCACATTTCAGTTGTATGTTTTTGCATTTAGCATTGTTTTTATGTTTTTCTCAACTTAATATTGTTCAACTCTATGGTGTTTTGAAAGTGTGGGTGTAGAATTACACACACTTGTCAAGATAATTTTTACCTAATCAATTAGGTAGTTCTTAGTGGAAATGAAAATGGAAGCATACCTCATGTTAGAATGCCAAATGCTATTAATATAATATATATAATATAAATATGTAATATATCATTTTTAAAAAAAGGTTTTTTTTTCTTACTTTTTTCTCAATTGAACATCCTACACTTTAGCTGCTCTTCCAGAAACAACATTGGAGGAGAAACCAAAGGTGAGGGGATCTACCTTGAAGTCTGAGACCTGTTTTGACAAATATGTCGAAGTGTCTGTATGCCTATAAAGTTCTTATGGCTTTTCATTTCCTCACAGGTTCAACTGTTGTCCGCAAACGTCCAGATGCCTTCTAAGTCTTCAAGTAGTCAACCATTTAAGAAAGTTATGAGCTCAGCCAAAACCTCTGTACCACACACAAACCCTAACGATTTGTTTACAACTGTCTGTTCACTTTCAGAGACGGAAACTAGCTATTCCAGAAATCCAGAACCATCTAATAGTTTCTTACCAACAATAAAGACCAGAGAGTCCCCTGTACCCATTAGTGGTGTGCCATCCCCTGATCTCATGCCTTCCACATCTTTCAGACCTATCAGTCCACCAGTAAAAAAGGAAAGTAGTCCTTTTAGAAGTACAGAATTATCAAACAATGTTTTACCAACCATCAAGACCAGAGAGTCTCCTGTACCCATTAGCAGTCCACCACCCAGTGACTTGCCTCCCACATCCTTTATTCCTTTTATTCCAAAGAGGGAAAATAGCCCTTCTACAAGTCCAGAACCATCAATCAATACATTGCCAACAATCAAGACTAGAGAATCTCCGGTACCCATTAGTAGTAATTCATCTAATATCTTGTGTTCTACAGCTTTCAAACCTGTGGCTTCACCCACAAAAAGGGAAATAAGCCCTTCTAGAAATTCAGAACCTTCCAACTACTCATTATTAACCATCAAGACCAGAGAATCCCCTGTAACCATTAGTAGTGCTCCATCACCTGATGTCTTAAGTTCTCCATCTACTCCTGTAAGCACCCGCACACCCAGCTGCATGACTCGATCTCCTCTGTCGACTGTGTCAACCATTCCTTTTTCACCTATGAACAATACTGAAACAATAGCCAGTGACGCATTTGCTACTGCAGAACCGACAAGCGAAACTCCAGCACAGCTTGAGGCATCCACATCTGCCGAATCTTCTCTTGCTTGCATATCTTCAATAAAGGTTTCACTCAACCAAAAACCAGCCTGTAGCAGAATAAACTCCAGCACACAAACCTCTCATACCGCTGATGAGACCATAGCTGTGGAAACGACTAAAAGCGACAGTCTGAACAACAAGCCTTCAAGCTCTGTAACTTGTAGCACCACAACACACTCGAAACCCACTAGTGAAGCAGCCACCTCCAGCACTAAAGACAGCCCAGTAGCTCCAATTACAACAGCTTCTACCAAACCTTCCGACACTAAAGAAGGTGAGGCATTGGGTCTTTGTTCAGGTTGTCTGTTCTAGGCTTTGCTGTCTTGTGATATTGGCCCTCTTTTTTTCCCCCACACTGAATTGTCAGCTCTTTTACTCTCTTTTTTTTTCAGCATCCCAGACTTTGCCTGCTCGTGTTCAGAAAGAGGTGGAGCTGAAGGTCAACATGACCATTCTTGGAAGGCGAAGGACTAAGACATGGCACCAAGGCACTATTTTAGAAATGAAAGCAACAGGTTAGAAGAAATTCTTCATTACACTATTATTAAGGTGATTTTCATTGCATTTAAAATGTGAACCCTGTATTATTTCAGCAGCTTTGCTTTCTCCCTTTATTTCAGAGCATGGGAACAGGTATAAGGTCAAATTTGAGGGGGATAAAGGAAAGAGTATGTTATCTGGTCATCACCTTGCATGTGTGGACTCTCCATTGCTGAAGGATTTATTTGTTGGATGCCGAGTTGTGGCCTGCTACAAAGAGGAAGGACAGTCCTGGCTGCATTCTGCTGTAGTGACAGAGATGCCAGACCGCAAGAACCGTATGAGGTTTGTATGAGTCAGCAAACTTCATCTGTGTTTATCTTTAGCCGCATCATCATTATCGTTTGGGCAGTACTCCATAGAACATTAGTCAGCTGAATGTAAACTAAAATCGACAGTTTAAGAACATTTACCAAAACTTTAAGGGGTGTAATTATTATATAGTCACCTAATTGCAATTTTTGAGCAATTAGGTGGTCTAATTGAAGCTCTAAATTCAGATTCTTGTATGTTTTTGTTTTGAAGTATGTATGGACAGCTAGAAAGCAAGGTAGCTAATCTGGCCATACTTTAATAGCTGCATACGCTGAGCAAAAAGGCTGTTAAATTGTTCATCTCCAATTTTTTATGTAACAATTGATAAAGATTACATTTCCTGATGGTGATTGGCCTAACTTTTTATTCATACTTAGATGTGGGCAATATGACAAGTTTATGGTATTTTGCATCTGAATGTCCTTTCCTGAATGTATCATGGATATGGTCAGTGCTAAAAAATAGAGAGTACGGTTAGTCCTGTTTAATTGTTTTAGTGCAGCTCTGAATAAAACTAATCTTACTTATAATTGTAAATGTTATAAATGTGGCATTATTAGTACCTTTCTTCTATTAGGTTATTAAACTGGAAAACAACTAAACATTATTTATAGTGTTTATCATGAAAATGATTGTGATTGCGGTATTTTTGCAATATTGCCCACCTCTTACTCATACACACATTTTGCATGAGATCCTTTATGAAATCCAAAGAGAATCAGAAGTAGATGAGGCAAAATCTCTGCCTGATGTTGGATTTCAAATGGCAGCCTTGTTTGTTTGTTTGTTTGTTTGTTTATTTATTTTACTCTAATGTGGCAAAACTGTTTTGCTTGTGACTTTGCCTGTTCCAAACATCAGAAAATATATTATTAAAGTAGCCTCCACCATTACTTCTGGTAAATATCTGTCGCTGATGTTTCAGGTTCATGGTGTTTTTTGACGATGGCAGTGCAGCCTACGTTTCTCTACGGGACATTCATCTAGTATGCAAACCATGTAAGGGGTACACAGTTTCTCTGTCTTTTGCTTTTTCTGTTTCTAAACCACTCATAGCCCTCTCTCTCTGTCTCTCTCTCTCTCTCTCTCTCTCCAATCTGTTGTGCATTCTCTCCTGCTTTCTCTTACTGTGTCTGTCTTTATAGTGAAAAATCTATATGAGGACATAGAGGACAAGGCATGTCGAACAGAGCTGGAGGAATATCTACAGGCGTTTCCAAATCCCATCTTTGTTGTGGTACGGGTAGGGCAGGAGAGCAAGGTGGAGCGTGATGGCAAGTGGGAAGACTGCACCATCTCTCAGGTGGATGGCAGTTTAGTCCAGGTCTGCTACACGGTAAGTGGCATGGTTTTAGGCTGGATCATTCGGGAATGCATAGCCCTAATGTACCATCAAGAGGACAACATGGACTTTTTTATTGATGCCATATTTGATGCCATATAATAATTGTTATAAAATATGAGAGGCACAGGACATTAAATACATAATTTTTTTAAATGTATACATACTACATACTATATTTCATTATATTACATTATTGCTATATTATTTTTTTTCTTGTTGATTAAAGCCAAACTTTTTTACCTAACTTCAGTACCTCCTGCCTGCTTCTCACAGAAGCAAACCTACATGGACTTTGGCCTAAACATATGCTGTCACTACCGAATCAAGTATTTAAAAAACAAATATACAACAACATAAGTATTACCAGGTATTTTCGAAACATTTTATGTCTCAGCAGAACTTTGTTTTTGTAGTGCTTTGAATCACTTACTACATTTGCTTAGAGACAAAACATTTATGGCAAATAAAGGCATCAGTGATGCTTTGTTTCACCTGTGCTTTGTTTCGCCAGTGGTGGTGATTGTTCTGATCTGTCATGTCAGTATGGTAACCATTCCAGAGTTTTAAAAACTAGAAGATTGTCATGCAATCTATCGGCAAAATATTAACTTACTGTCTGTGTGTGTGTGTGTGTGTGTGTGTGTGTGTGTGTGTGTGTGTGTGTGTGTGTGTGTGTGTGTGTATATATATATGTGTATATGTATATAAAAACCCTGGAAATATTTTGTCAACAGTTTTTATGACTGATGATACTGAATCATTGTTTCAGCTCTACATTAACGTAACAAATTTTACCTTCTATAGTTGTGGTGCCTGTAGCTACTTAAACAGACAGATGCTGTTTTGTCTGAAGGCATTTTGCCTGTCCATTTGAACTGGAGCTACGATATGACACCTGTTTTTCCTGATACTCGAAGGAACTTTTAGCTTCTGCTAGTGGAGGTAGGAATTGGCAGAGAAATTTGAATTTGTGATGTGTCAATGTTTCTTCAAGGAGAGATCAGCTCGCCAAAGATCATTTTAAAGATTTTATTTGAGAGCAAGCAAATTACAATAAATTAAGAACACAAAGTGCAGGTAAAACATTGGTGGAAGACAGATTCTCCCTGTGGGGGATCCCTGAAAATGAAGAAAAAAGTTGTTACAACAAGTGTCTTGAACTTTACTAACTTGGCTCTTGGCCTGATTGCCTGGCCTGATCATTAGGGAACTTTTAGAATGACAGTAAAGTTAGTATGTGGTCCCTGAATTCATCAAGTGACAACACGATGCTATTACGATATTAGGTTAGGTTTGCAAAGTTATGATAACGGTCTCAGAAATTATCATGGTAATGTGGTATATGCTATTTCACAGTTATTATTACTAGTATCGGTTACAATGTCCCTAAAAGGAGTTAAAACAGAAGGGTTTTTGGGGTTGAGCAAATGCTTTAGTTAAAACCTAAAAAGATTTTTTAATAGAAGTATGTGTAAAAAGTTTTCCTTAAGAAAATATGAGATCAATAAATGCATTAATTCTTTAATACATTAATAATGAGTGAGTGAGTATTTGTCATTGTGAACACATCAGAGCACATCACACCGTGCACCACGATGAAATGTGACCCATCTGTGTAGGAGCAGTGGGCAGCTGACTTGGGGACTACCTGGGAAGCAGTGCTTGGGGACAGTACCTTGCTGACCTTCAGGTCACAAGAGCAACTCTCTAACTGTTACACAACCACTGCCCATGATGGATTAATCTGCTGATTATTTATCTGTTTTATCACTTGATTGTTTGGTTTGTAAAAATCCTGAAAGTAGTGACAATTGTTTAAAGCACCAGTGAAAGCATTTAACACAATTTATTGTAGATGCTCAACAGAACAGATAAACTGACCCGACAGAGTGTTTGTTTCGTTATGGGGTCATAGTCAGATCACCGAACAGATAGATAGCACTGTAGGAGCCAGAATGTGGAAAATTATTTTAATTGTGTAGTTTATGATTAATGTGCAAATGGTTGACCTTTATTATTATTTTTTTTAGTCAGATTAAACACCACACATGCTTTGATCTGCATAGTGTGATGGTATTCTCAATGATGTGCAAACATTTTTGACATTTGAGACATCCAAAATATTCCCAGATTTCTAAATTTAAATTTTTCAGTGTCTCTCCTCTCTTGAATTATTTCGACTGATTGTAAGTCTCAGTGGTTTTGTATTTTTTTTTTTTTCCAGAAAGACAAGGTAAAGGAATGGCTGTATAAAGGCTCAAACAAAATGGACCACATCATCAGAATCAAGAAGCGCATGGCTGAGCAGAACCCAGAACAGTCTTCAAACAAAGGTTGTGTGTTTGTGTATCAGCACTTACAAACTGTATTTGCAAGCATACTCATCTCTCACGTGAATGTTCTTTCCCTCCCTCACTCTCTTGCCATAATTCAGCTGTAAGTGCACCAAATCAGACCACCACCAATACCGCCGCTACCACATCAGCAAGAATTGGCACACAAGCTGTTGCCTCGAAACTTTCTACTCCTCAAAGTGTCTCGCAGGCAGTTCCTACTGACACGGCATCAAAAGTTGTCGCCAAGACAGCTGCCATCGTTGCATCACAGCCTAAGGTCCTCCTTCAAAGAATCAATGTGTCCTCCCTGTCAACTGTCACCACATCAAAAGCCATCCTACACACAGAGCCCACAGTAACCAGTCTGTCTAACAAAGGGTGAGTTTAAAATTTATTAATTTTCTGTACAGTTTAATGAGTAGGTGTTATCACAATTCTACAGAGCATATATCTATTAAATACTGTGGTACGATCATTAAACAAGCAAGAGTAAATCATTTTTATGCAGTGAGCAATGTCATTTGTCCATTTCAGCATACATATACACTCTGTTGCCAGTTTTTTAAAGTACACCTACCTCTTATCTACATGCATTGTCAATTTTATCAGATTCATTGAACCATAGTTTGCAGATCGGACTGTAGTCCATCTGTTTATTTGCATCATTTTGATAGCTCCACTTACTACATTCATCAGAGGCCAGAAGCCCACTGGACCACAACTAAGCAAGTATAATTTGGATGATAGATCACGTTCAGTACTGCAGTGACACTAACATAGTGGCATGTTTGTGTGTGTTGCCTTGAAACAAGTGGAACAGACAGCAGTACTGATGAGATTTTTATATAGTATGTTAATTTACTGTCTGCTCTATTAGAAACTTCTGCCTTGTTTGTCGACCTTGCACATGTAACATTTGAGACAGTAGCTCATTGGTTGGTGCACAGCTTGTTAGTCATTGGCTTGTCCTTCATCAGTGGTCAGCTGCTGGTTTTTGAACATCATTTTTGTTGGTGGACTACTCTCAGCTTAGCAATGACAACAAGGCTTCTTTTTCACTGTAGAGAACCTCATTTTTCACTTTCACATTGATGTCTCATCCTGGCGGGGTTCAAGAATTGTCAGAGTTCTTGCAAAAGATTGTTGTATACAAGAGAGGGCATAATTACACAAATGTGGGCATAAATAACTTAATAAATAGGAGCAGGTGTTAAGTTAAAAATGGTGAAGGGATTTCCTCAAGAAGGGATGAGATGCAGGAAAGAGAGAAGGAGATTAGTGAGCAAAGAGATCATCCACAAGTGCATGTAATTCTCTGTATTATGCTTGGGAGCAAATCCATACCTTAAGTATGCTTGTCTAGGTGAGAACCAGTTAAAACCAGTCTGTCATGCCATTTGGGGATTCAAATCCTTCAGGAAGCTTCTGGAAGTTCTTGGTGCTACTACATCTGTCTGAGGGTGACTGGACTGAAGGATGGCCAGCATAACCTGGCTAATACCTGGCATTATGGCGTTTTGGAAGGGACACAGGCCTTGAGCTTTTCATAGAACATGGCATAGACCAGAAAGTGGCTGTATTCGGAGAGGGAGTAGAAAATCATGCTTAGGGGATGGGTCAACTTGGGTCACATGCCTCAGGAATGTAGGTAGTATAAACCTACATACACAACATAATTAAAACTTCTGAGCTTCTCTTTGTAAGCGTTTATGCCAAGTGCATGAATGTAGTGTAATGTAAATGTAGAAACAGCACAGATGACAACTTAGATTTTATCAGTCACTCCAACTGTTACACACAATGTGTAATTTTAACATCAGTTAGCTGTGTTACTTTCATCCAGCTTTCCGTCACTTAACTGATATGTTTTTATTTTCACTTGTATCAGTAGGGAACTGGTCCCTACTAGCTTGAACTGGTTTACTTCCACTGTTTGGATCTGTAGCGTATTGCCTGAACTAACCAGCAGTGCTGTTAACCAGCAGAGAGGCTAACATTAGCCAAGCCCAACAGGTTACAGCTCTAGACACCACAGAACAGGTTTAAATTCACCTTTCTGTAACTCCAACACCTGTAACTCTTGACTTCAGTTGAGCAGGGTGAGGTGGCCCAAAAGTGACCGTGCAGATGATATTTTGTTTATGGTGGAACAGTTGAAGTGTCTTTATGGATTTGTTTCTAGAATAACAGAGTTTAGTTGAAGTGTGTGTGTTTGTGAAGTACAGAATTGTATGATGTATTGAGTCAGTTTTGGTTTAGAATGGTTTAGATGTGGTGTAAATGCTCAGGATGAGAAGGGGAGGGTCAGATACAGCGAGCTCTTGTTAGTCACCACTGAAAGTAGAGATGCTGCTGGGTTTTCTGTTGAGGGTACACATAAGGTTCTCTGCATTGAGAACTCCAAGGAACTCCTTGCAATGGGATAGTAGTCACTGAGGCGCAGCACACCATAGACTGGGATGATGATGGTGGGTTTGTTTAAAACCTTCAGCAGCACTGCTGATGTTGAACTACTCTGTACAGCAGATGTGCCTCTATCATGTCCTTGCCAATTCTGTGCTGAAAACACAGGTCTGCCGCCCAAATAGTACTTGCTCAGTGGTGGTCCTACTAACAAGTTGACTAATAATTGTAATACTATGTAATTTTAGATTTAAAAACAAATTGTTTAGTTACAAACATACATAATGAGCTGGTAATTGCTCATATGTGGCTATTTGTTTTTTACTTTGAGTTGATGAGGACCATTGAACACTGGAACACAGAAGTGAACAAAATATATTGGTCTTGTCTGTCCACAGTGCAAAACGTCCTTCCTCTGCAGAAATAGACTTTTACCAGAATGTTCCTCTCCCAGTGGTTGAGCCTCGACTGAAGTATATACCTCACCGCTGCTGCCCAGCCTGTCTGGATCAGATAAGGCCAGCACAAAAGGACCAGCACTGTGGCCAAAACCCACTGCTTATCCCTCTTCTTTATAGCTTTCGCCGAATCACCGCTAGAAGACGCCTGGATGGAAAGGTGGGTAATGGGTTTAGCAAGTAGATGTCATTAGCATTTGTACTTTTGCCTTCCCAAGTTTGGGAGTTTCAATCTTTTGGCTGTGAAGGGAAGAATTCGCTGTAATGTTATGTATTAACATGCCAAGAACTTACTCAAGTAATTGTGGTACATCTAAAGCTTTTTTTTGGACTGGTGCTTCAAGGCTAATGTTTCTAACATAAAATGAGAGCTGACACCCCACCAGCTAGTTCCTACTAAAGCTGTTCAGTCACAACAAACTATTCAGTTTCAACAAACTATTCCATTAATTAGGGGTGTAAAGTATCATTATCTGTCAATTCAAAAGTGTGACAGTGTGCATTATAGACATGTGACCATGCATCATAGAATAAACATTGTATTAATTATGATATTTAATGAGAAGGAATAAATAAGAACCATGAGATCTTAGTTTTTCAGTCTTTTTTGGTGAATATATTGAGTATATTAAATCTGTTGAACTGAATTGTAAGTTGTCTTTATCTTTACACCATTACCATTATTAGTTGATATTTTATTGTTAGTCAGTACATATTTTTAGGGGCGAAACCGTGGGCAATTTGGGGCAGAATTTTGATTTTTAAATTGAGCTCAAGTTTGATTTTAAACTACATGCACTTTGCAAATATGTATTCAATTTATCTAGGACAGCCTTCATGGCAGAGAGGGCAACAAAGCCATAAAGCTTTTTCATATAGTTGTTCCTATAGTTTGTTCCCTCATATTAATGCATCAAGATTTAGACAGGGGCTAATCTGTATACAGTATAATCAGGACCGCATTTTCATGTGCTCAAAGTGTAGGTAATAATACATTCTACTTATAAAGTTTGTGGCTGTCGCTGATACGTCCAAAAGTGGTTCCAGTCCTACATTTTTTGGTCTGATTTATGAGTTTCTTGTTTCTCTAGCAAAATATTGTCCCTTAAATTTGAATCCTTACATCATGTCTATCTCTCTGGCTTTTGATTTTTTAGATGTCTTTCCATGTGTTCTACCGTGCTCCATGTGGGCGGAGCTTGTGCGAGATGGAAGACGTGCAGGGCTTTCTGTTTGAGTCACGTTGCGACTTTCTCTTCCTGGATATGTTCTGCTTGGACCCGTTTGTGCTGGTGAAACGGGCTTCACTCCCCTCCTCAATGTCTAGCCGGCCCCATCTATTTTTGCCAGATATTTCTGAGGGGAAGGAGGTGGTATCTGTGTCATGCGTTAATGAGATTGACTCCACCCGCCCACCTCCGCTGAATTACTCCAGACACAGAGTGTCTGCCCCTGGTGTCGTCATCAACACTAACACAGACTTCTTGGTGGGATGTGACTGCACCGATGGCTGCCGAGATAGGTCTGTGTATTGACAGTGTCAGATAGGAAACATTATTAAACTGTATGATTACTGCTGCAACAAATGATAATTTCTTCATCTTTATACTAATATTTGTTTAAATTAGACAATTATGCTCTCAACATTTCTATTTTATGTCTATTTTACAGTTTTTCATCTCCTTGCTTTTTATGGTGCCCCAAACAAAAGTGCTTAACACTTCCTTTAGTGTATTGCAATCTGTTGTATTCTCTGTATTTAAGGATAAAGTAATTAATCAACTGTGTTGAAGACTGATGAACTTATAATCTAATTCTAAAACAGTTTATTTTTATTTAATATATATGTACAGTTATTTATATAATCAGTTAATGAGGAACATTTGCCTTTCAGCTGTTTCTGCTATTATTTGATACTGTTGGTCTTGGGCCATCAAAAAAAATAGACACCCAAAGAAGCCCAAACAAAATTATCTTTGGTTCCATATTGAATAGAGGGAAGACTACATTAGTACTAGTACCTTCTTAATAAAGTTAGATAAACAACACTCTTGCAGGAGATTATGGGTGTAAATCACAAGTTTCATCACAATTTAATTATTTTATATATTTTGATTACCTGATTATTTTAGTCAACAATCTGACCTGACTGATTCTCAGTACTTAAACATTTGCAGTGATGTGATCCGGTTCGGTACTGGGATCTCCAGTCAGTATGAAATATGAAATTTATACAGTCTGCTGCATTTCTGTGAATTCACACATGGAAACAAATTATTTGACCATTTTATTATTAAAGGTCAAATACAGCAGTCTAGTCATAAGCAAAAGCAGCTTCTCAGTAATAAACACTGCACACAGTAAAATGTCAAATTAATTGTGGAAAGAACATATGGAGTTTTACAGGTCGCATCCATACATTGGAAACCTGTTTTGGTTGTGGCATCGATTCAGATTGATTTACTGTTACACCCCTACAGGATATGGTAGTGCTATTTTAGTTCAAGTTCATGTAATTTTTTCTGAACATTTATATTGTGGACAAAACAATTAATGAAGGTTTTTTAACTGCATGGCAGGTCCCATTTAAACATTTTTAAGGACAATATTGTTGACTAATAGTATTATTCACAAATTTGCCACAGGTCAAGGTGCTCCTGTCACCAGCTTACTATAGAGGCCACATCATTGTTCACAGGTGGTCCTGTAGATGTTAGTGCTGGATACGCACACAAACGGCTAACCAAATATGTGCCAACTGGGTGAGCATCTATCTATCTCTCTCTGATTTTGCTCTGTGTGTGGATTATGCGTGGTTAGCATGGTCAAATAGTTTAAATATATTAAGCAGCACTCTTGTAATGTTGTGCTATGTGATCCCTTTGTAGGGTGTATGAGTGTAATCCTCTGTGTCGCTGTGACCCATGGATGTGCAGCAACAGGCTAGTGCAGCACGGTCTACAGCTGCGTCTGCAGGTCTTCATGACCCAGAACAAAGGCTGGGGCATCCGATGCCTGGACGATATCTCCAAGGGAACATTTATATGCAGTTTCACAGGTAGTACCTAACTATACATTCATAAGCAGAAAACAAGTACACTGTAGCTGATGACTATGCTTAAATATTTTATTTGCACAATCGACCAGCAACAACAGTGTTAAAACTTTTGACAATCTCAAGGTCACTTTACAAAAGAGAAAGTAAAAAACGTATTTAGTTTTAAGGTAATTTTTGAATTTACAGAAGGATATGCTATTATAAAGAGACTGAGGAAGGAAGACTAGTTTAGGAACTTCAGCACTGAAGGCCCAGCTTCCTATAGTGGAAAACCTGGTACAAGAGACACAAGTAAATTGCTGGTGCATGATCTGAAAGACTCTGGTGGAGAGTATGGACATATTTGTTCAGAGAGGTATAGGGGAGTGAGACCAGGAAGAGCTTTATAGGTGAGGAATAAGGTTTTGGGATGAAAGGGGCAGCCAGTGTAACTGAGAGAGAAAAGTGTGAGCTGAGTATTTGGTGTGGGTGAGGACTTTTGCAGCATAATTCTGTGTGTATTGCATCTTTTTAATGGATTTTGATCCAATAAAGAGGGAATTACAATAATCTAAACGAGACATAATAAACGCATGGACTAAAGTGTAAGCATCAGTCCAGTTTTGGTGAGAGATTTGATGTGCAGTTCAAAATTAAGTAATAAGTCATAGAGAATACCAAAATTTCTAATAACAGGAAGTTTTAATGTAAACCTCACTAAGGTTGACTGTAAAATGTGATGTTTAGTCTATACATATCAAACTGCTTGGGGAACAATCTCAAAAGACCAAAAAACATGCAGTAAATTTTAGATATGGGTAGTATTGAGTAAAAATAACTTGAGCAATTTGTAATTTTTAGTTTAGAGATGAAAGTCTGAAAATGGAAATAACACTGATGAAATTAGTTTACCAGCTAAGATAGAGAGTTCAGAGTTCAATCTTTAATGCCATAGAGTTCTGTGCACAGTTCAGGGGGACCTAAATAGCTGGATTTAGATAAGACTAAATTAAGATAATTGGTTAAAAATAAATACATTTAATTTAAAAATAAGATGTTTATTTTGAAAAGCATGTAAGGTTTTTTTTCCCCATTATCCTGTTTCACTGTTTCAGTTGGATTCTTCCTCATATCAAGATATAAGTTAACAAAGGTACCCAATGAACAACAAATCCAATAAATGATTTATGCACACTTCTTTTCTCTAGGTAAAATAGTTACTGATGACGTGGCCAGCACTGAGGCTTCTATGTCTGGCAATGAGTACTTGGCCAACCTGGATTACATCGAAGAAGCAGAGAAACTAAAGGAAGGCTACGAAAGTGAAGCCTATTGCTCTGAGGAAGAGGGTGACAAGAAGACTCTTATAAGGATGACAACAGGCGCTTTGAAGAAGCATGATGCATTCAGAAGGGACTCTAGCAGTGGTGAAGGTACTGTAGGGTGTGTGTGTGTGTGTGTGTGTGTGTGTGTGTGTGTGTACACACATATGCTCTATGACTCTTCAGTTTTAATCATTTTGACTTGTGTTCCTCTTTCATTAGAAATGGAAGTTGCAAACCAGAAGAAGACTGAAAGGAATAAGGTAACTGGAAAACGGAAGAGTGCAACAAATGATTCTGAGGATGAGAGCGATAACTCCTATGTTATTGAGGATGACACGGATGATGAAGATTATAAAGTAAGCTCAGATGAAGCAGAAATGAAGTCAAAGCACTCAAATATCGACTGTCGGCGAAGCTATATCACGCGGCGGAATGCCAAGATCCTGAATGGTGAGAACAAGACTTTGTTTTAACTGGAATATTTGCGTTCTATAGCTTTTCTGAAGGAAAGAAACGTGAGCGATTGTTTTGTGTTTTTTGTTTTGTTTTTGTTCATAAGCTAGATTTGCTTGTGTAAATAAAAAAAATCAGTAACTCAAATATGTGAATAAATGACCTTTTAGGTTTCCTTTAAAAAAAAAAACACACTTAGTGCTTTTTCCTACTTGTTGTACAGTATAGCATGGCGTGGTTACAGAATTGTGATTATGTATTCCTGCCCAAGTATCTGTACTGAATTTGGCTACCATTTGTACCAAATAGAAGTAGTTCACAAAATTGTCATGCGTTTGTCCCGTCACTCAACTGCCATTTCTACGAAACGCTATCTTGTGACACAAAATCTGTCTGTGACTCTTCACAAGAAAACAAATACTGAGTAAAGGGTAAATCAGATCTTGGAACTCCTGTTGCCCATGTTTACTGTTGACACTAGCATCACATAGTAAATCATCTTACCACCACCACATAATTTCCAGAAAAACCCACATACTTTCAGTTATCCAACCAGGCTAGGGAAAGTGCTTGAACACATTCATTTCATACAATTTTGCCAGTTGGAAAAAAGCAACATTCTTTTCTTCATGCTCACCCAGTTCATGAAGACATGCTCAAAGACGTCCATCTATCCCTACCTCTGAAACTAGCAGAGGAACAAACAGAAGTGTCTTCTTCCATGGCCAAACAGATGAGGAAAGAAGGTCAGTCTGTTTATTTGTATGTACTTGGCAGCTAAAGATCAACATCTCCTAAAATGAAACCATTATCTGGATCTGATCCCCCTTCATTCTTCCTTAGGGCCGGGATTTGGCCACAAGTCCAAGCGAAATTTTGCCATCAAGTCTGGCCACAGGAAGGTGAAACTGCAAGAAATTTCCAACGAAGAACCACAGGAAAAGAAAGCCAAATGCAGCAGAAGAAACACCCGTAGTCTGTACAATAATGAAAAGGCTTGTTTCCTTATTGATGCCAAGCAGGAGGGCAACATAGGACGCTTCATCAATGTAAGTAAACTGGAGACATTGAAGGAAAAGAATGTCGCCTCAGTTGAAAAAGTAACATACGCTTTTTATGTTTTTCCCCCAAAAGTAGGTTTTAAAATGTGAAAATGAGGGCACAATCAGTGGTTTAATACTCCATCAGACACTCTTTCTAGCCTCGATTGGTTGTTGACATGTTTAGCAAATATGACCATGTTGTTTTTATATGGGTTATGTACTGCAGCTTTAAATGGTTAATATGTGAAGGGGTCTGCTTTCCTCCTACAATTTTTTGTAATAGACTCCCTGATCCTCCTAAATGCATATTCTGAACTGAATTACTGCCCCTGATGAGGAACAAAAGAGCTTGAGTGTCCAACATTCATGTGTTTCCTATATGTAAATGAAGTATACATTTGCTTTGGTTTTTCTTAATGCTACATGCATAAACCAGTTCGATTGATGAGAAGTGTATCTGTGGGATTGTTTATTCTATATTGTTAAAGTGCCCGCAAATTGACTCCTCTGCTACTCTCTACAGCATAGCTGCAGTCCCAACTTGTTTGTGCAGAATGTATTTGTGGATACGCATGACCTTCGCTTCCCCTGGGTCACATTCTTTACCAGCAAGTGAGTGGGCTCTCTGTTTGTTTTTTAATTGTTGCAGATGCAAAATGCTTTTGAATGTAGACTTTAATTGATTCCTTCACCTAAACGTTTTTCCTCCACCCCCTGCTCCCAGGAGGATCAGGGCTGGCACTGAACTGACGTGGGATTACGGTTATGAAGTGGGCAGTGTGGAGGGGAAGGTGCTGCTCTGCTGCTGCGGCTCGACCGAGTGCACAGGGAGGTTACTCTGAGAGCCTCCTTCCTGAGTCAATGAAATCTTTAAACACAATCATTAAATCTCCCAAAATAAAGTGTTCTGTTTGTAGAGCAAAGTTGTCCAAATCCAGCCCTGAACTATGACACTCTACAAAATAAATAACCATTGAGTGTTTATTAAGCAGCTGTTTACTCCTTTGCTGCTATTTGTTTCGTTTTACGTAGAAATTTAAGATTTTAATGTTTTTGAATGGTAACGAGTCCCTGAATGGAATAACTTGTGTTTATTTCGATATATTGTATTTGTTAATAAAAAAAAAGTTAATATTCACTCAAAGGTGTTTTTAAGTGTTTACAAACATGTTGTTTGCTCAAAAAATTGTATACATTTATTGCGAAGTGGAGAGCAATGCCATTAGGGATCATTTTTGAGCTGCATAGAGGAGCCTAGCAAGAAAAAGGAAAGGCGTTTTTCCTCTTCCGATATAAAAAACTTCGTTGTGTTTTTTTTCGAAATTAAACTTCGATAGGTGTTTGTAGTAGCATGTGGAGCTAAACCCCGGGTGAAAGCGTTTTACGTTGCTTGAACGTGAGAGTGAAAGGGGGGAGGAGGCTGCGCTCACTCATCCGCGCACTCAAGTTTGGGGAGAGAAATAGAAAGCCGAAGCGCCAAGACGGATTTTCTTTGGGATAAACGCACAGGCCTCGCTGCTAGAACGGTAAATTGAAAGTATTTAAAATTTTCCATAGAATAGCTTGCGCAGCGAGCCCGAACGAGTAAGGTTTGCGCATTTCTGTTAGCAACGTTTACGAGAGCCTCCCTCCCCTTACAGGCTAACCTGCCTGCCGACAAGATGGCGGCTTGAGGTTTAGTGGGCGGACAGGCGAACTGGATTAGCACTGTTCGGTTAGCACGTTAGCAAAACCGAGAGTGTTTTAATCGCCCCTACTCTTTTCAGCTTCACATATTTAGACAATATCGGTCAAGCGAGACGGGTCGCAGCCTATGTCAATAAGCCAATGTTTTGAGTTGAATAACCCATTTTCTGCGTGAAAGTTTGGACCGTTCGAGTTTAGCTGTACTTGGTGGTATTAACCAGATTCGACCGGGGTCCAGTTTGGTCCGCAGCATTCCGTGGACAGCTGATGTAGGCCTCGCTTCTAAAATCCCAAAAAAACTAGGTTAGCAAAAGTATTCTTCTTAGATCAACTGAAATCTTAGACTATTTGCTATTTATGTCCAGTAGTTAATCTGGGTAAATACAGGCCCAGGTAAACCCAGACCACAAAAGAGCCTGTAACAGATGCAGGTAGACCGCCCTCATTTCTCATCTATTCGTTATTACAAAATCATGTGTAGGATGTCGTTAAAACCAGTGCTGTAGTAACGTTGGATGCATCTGAGTGTTCAGCAGTTTGGGTATATATTGGCCGAGCCTCTTGTCAAATGGGGAGTACATACAGTAGTGTGTTAAACCGCTAATAGGTGCTGTAAACACCAGTGTTTGTTTATAAAGTAGTGAAAGTAAGCTGAACGGACAGGGGATTCTTCTGTTAAGGAATCATAGGCTAGGACAGGGGCTGTCAGCTGCAGTCGTGGTAGGCCGGTGACCGAAACGCTTAGGTGATTTCCCTGTTCAAACACACCTGGTTCACCTCACCTGTTAAGTGCCAGGTTTAGTGAGTGTGTATGACAATAGAATAGAAAACTTGGGTGTCCACTCACGTGGAAATTCATCTTTGGCCCCACCAAAACATTAACGCAACACTTTACAGCCAATACAACGGACACATGAGCACTTCTCACCTAATGGGTTTACAGACACATGAGATTTTTTAAAATAGATAATATAAAAAGACATATGATAGATATTTAACATTGCTTCACTTTATAATGTGTGGAGTGTAAAAAAACTGAGTTATAAAAGATAGGTCATTTATTTAGTAGGATAATGGATCGTATAAAATATTTCTTCGATATTCCTTGTTGCTGTAGGTACCCTGTATTGTCATAAAGGGAGTTTTTCAAATTCATGATGAAGATGTGAGAGATCATGAGCTATTTGTGAGGCTTTCCTCCTAGTCTGGGTTGTATGCAGTTCCACCAGCTGCTTCTGGGGGTCCAGTATGATTTTACTGGCTGTATTAATTATTTTTGTGAGCATGCCTTTGCTCCTGGCTCCCAAATTGCCATAGCAGCATGTAATGTTTAGAGATAATGCTTTCCAATAAGCAGGTATGGACAATCCTCAGCATTTTTTTACTCACATCAAAGCTATTCAGTTTCCTGACTAGAAACAATTTGAGTTGCCTTTTTGAAAATATTATCTTCGTGTTCATTAAAATGTTAATTACAATCTAGGATAGTTCCTAGATATTTAAAACTACTTACTGTCTCAACATGTTGGCCCTTGATTGTAACCATGTGACATGTACGTTGTCCACCCCTAGCATTCACAACAAGTTCTTTGGTCTTAGAGTTTGGAAGCAGGGCACTCTCCTCACACCACACCACAAGGCGATCCAAGTGCTCGAAGTAGGCCCTCCCTAATTCCCCATCTCCTTTGACCATTAGACCAACCATTGCCATGTCATCAGCATATTTAAGTAGACTCAAATTACGTTCATGAATCTGCATTTCATTTATATACATAGAAAACAATGCCGGAACGCAACCTTTGGGTAACCCAGTGTTTAAAATAACCTCATCAGACAAAATACTTTGTACAGAGACTCTCTGAGGGTGGTCAATTAAAAGTCCTTAATCCATTACAAAGTGCCCATTAATATCCAGTTTTGATAGTCAATTTGATAGAATGTCAGTCCTAATAGTGTTAAAAGCTGAACTAAAATCAATAAATAAAATTCTGGTATAGGCCTCAGGATGCTGAATGTGCTTGCTGATCATGTGAAGAAGAGTTGAGGTAGCATCCTCAGTACCTCTTTGCACTTTATAAGCAAACAGTAAATTGTCTAGCAAATTAAAGTTTGTGAAATTTCCATACATTTACATAAATGTACAATGTTATTGTCTGTTATCTACATTTGCACAATTAGCAAAGAACATGTTCCAGCTCGAATCCTCAAAGCAGTCTCTCAATCTCTCTTTACAGATATCAGACCACAGGGCTACTTCTCTAACAATGGGCTTCTCTTGTTTAAGCTTAGCTTTATGTTTTGGTATAAGATGAATAACCTTATGATCTGACTTACCCAATGGTGGGCGAGGCACTGCCTTGTAGGGATTTGGTATATTCTATAACACTGATCTAAAGTCCGAGAGAGCCGTGTGGGACAGTCTATATACTGTTGTAAAGTAGGCAGGTGACCGGAGAGATCGCCGAGTCACCAAGTATAAAGATAGGCTGGTCCACAGAATACGAAAGTGCATTGTTAAAACTCATATTTGGGTTACTCATATATGGTATTCTGTCCAAATTCCCTCGGCAAATAAAAAGGTCTAAATGATACCACAAACAGTTCACAAACTGGGCTGCACATCTTGTGACTGGGCAGTTCGGTTGCTGTCTACAAAAATACACTTTAATCCTCCAATTGATTTGTTTGATCTGTATTTATCCCAGTCGGCTTTTATAGTGATGTGTCCAGGAAGTACAACTTCAGTGTCTTCTTTAAGCCACGTATACGTTAAGCAGATTAGATTACTCCGCTTGAAGTAGCTTTCCACTTTTATCTTGGCCATCAGCTCATCAAGTTTATTATTGAGAGATCATACCTTTGACAGCGGTATCATGGGTAAAGAGAGTATTGTGAACCTCACCTCTGAAGCCTTGCCCAAATGCCCCTCTTGAACACCTTTTCTTCAACTTTTTGGTATTAAGTTTATGTTTTCGTACAATTTCGGGGAAATCGTCTCTTGATCGTTTGAAATACAGCTGCCCAGCAAATCTTTGTAGAGACAACAGGTGCTCTCTGGAGTAAGGCAGACCATGCCTTCGCACAGAGAAGCAATTGGTAATGAACAAGGAAAAAAATCCACATACAATGTTCCATGCTCTTCTTAAATCCATAGTCCACAGTGCAAGAGACAGAATCAGAACACACAGCGAAACAAAAAACAATAAACAAACAACACATATTTGGCATGAGACTCTGGGTCAACTGCCGAGCAGCGCCCTGGTAGTTTTTGAGAAGGGGAACTACTAAACTGTGCTGGACTATGCCCTCCAAGACCAGAGTTCTGCACCCCAGGACTAGGGATCTTCAGTCCTGGTCCTAGTGATCTACCAACTTGCAGAATTTAGATACAGGTAATGAAGGCATTCAAGGGCATCTACATATTAGTGCCAAATGTATTGGACCTCATCTTTTTCTGGTTTAAGACCAGACAGTCCTGCAGACAGACCAAAACCTGATCCGTCACTGACCATAATTTGTCATCGCAACTCTTGATGGGCCTAAACGTTTTTAGAAAAGCCTTTTAGTCACATAACCAGCAGATCTTGTAAATTGATTAGTGTAACTGAGAGACTGGTCATCTGTAATATAGTAATGATCTCTTGTATGAAGTCTTTGATTATATTCAAGACTGCTGTGTATAAAAAAGGCATGGCTGGACCGAGGCTTGTGTTGTATTTTCACTCATCACTTTTTATTACTTCTAGGGTTTTAGTTTTCAAATATGGCTGTGCATAATCAGCATTGCTCAAATGCACCTGTATTCTGACTGAAATAACAGCTGCTACAGTGTTTCAAAATGTCTGGAAAGCTTGAAAGGTTGGCATCAGTTTTCTCTTTGTACTACTATGTATTACAGGGTGGATTTTCTATGGTCAATCTACATGAACACTTTCCAAATCCTTAAGATACTCTAAACCTAATCAAGTTATTTGGTACATTTTGTCAAAAGAGCTCTTTCCTTTGTCTGGCGTCTGGTGATGGTGGTGTAATTCTTAGGCAAGTTAGAGTTGAATAGATACTTAAAATTCAGAACCCCCTTGAAAGTCTATAAGCTTCTGTAGTCAGTAGTGAATGTGGATTTAGTGTAACCTGCCAAAAGTAGTAAATAGTGATCATTACGAGTGATGATAACTGCTAATCAGTTATTACTGACCTTACAATATCTTTTGTTTGTGATCTGTATCCATTTAGATGCCTCATTCTAGGCGGTACCCCTCCTTGGAGCGGGCGAGCCGCAGCAGCTATCAAGACAGGTATCGTGAGCGAGACAGAGACCGCATGAGGAGGCAGCGACACCGACGCTCACCTTCCTTCTCTTCCAGCAGTGACAGAGAAAAGAGGGGGCGAGGTCACAGGCAGGAAGGAGGCTATGCACGCTCCAGGAGGTATGTGTAAACTGAGAACTTGTTAATGACCTGCTCAGAAATTCATTTCAGTTGTTTATTGTTTAATGCATTTTTTGACATATCTTATTTATCTGTTTCACATGTATTTTAAGGCTACACAGCAAATGAAAAGTTTGAAGTATGGAAAGGTTTAAGTAAAATACTCGCAGAATATGCGATTTACTTCGATTTACTAAATGTATTTACTTCCTTCCTGAGTTTTTCTGTTTCTTTTTTACACTTTGTTTCTGATTTCCAGGGAAATTCAGTATAAAATAAAACATGAAAAAACTAAATTTAGTTTTAAAATGGTCTTTAATGGTCTTTAATTAAAGGACAAAACTTACCATCATCTGTGTGAAAAAGTAATTGCTCATTATTCACTCAATCTACCAGTGAACCCAATTTAATTAATAGAAGGTTTAAATTAGAATAGTCATATCCAAGATTCATTGCTTCCAGCCCTGTTCAAGACATCTAGACGTCACTTAAATGCTACCTTTCCAGCAATGTAAAGTTCCCTAAAAGGTCTCATAAGACAGCACACCTTGATTCAATGAAAAATTCTAGAAAACCTGAGAAAGTTATTGAAATGTCTGTCAGGATAAGGTTACAGATCAGTCTCTTTAAATGTTGGGGACTCCAGCGGCGCATCATCTTCAAATGGAGAAAATATCGAACAGTGATAAATCTGCGCAGGCGTGGCCAGCCTAGCAGAATTACTCCCAAGAGTGCGTCAAGAGCAACATAAAGGCCATTTTTTGCCAAGAAACACCTTGAGTACCCCCAAAATTTTTGGGTTAATTTTCTGGGTTAATTTGAATCAGAAGTGAAACTTTTTGAAAGGCTTGTTCAGTTACATCTGGTGTAAAGCTAATGTGGCTTTCCACAATAAAAACATTGTGCCCACAGACTGAGTGACTTGCCCCAATTGATGGAAAGATGAATTGTGTTCTTAGAGTAAATCCTATGGGAATTTGTCTGGTCATTAGTATGTGTTTTGAAGCTCACGCATGCTTGGGTTATGCAGCAGGACAGCAAAATGTAAGAGTCCACCTTTGAATGACTGACTGGGGGGGGGGGGGGAAAGAGTGCAGTAGTCAAAGCCATGATCTTGCCTCCATTGAGATGGTGTGGGACTGCCAAAAAAAGGCCATTCATAGTCCAAAACTCTCCAATGTAATTGAATTAAAGCAATTTTATATAGAAGAGAGGGCCAAAATTTCTTTACAGTGATGCCAAAGATTGATCTCCTGCAGCTGGAAGTGTTTGATTGCAGTTGTTGCTGCTAAGGGTGGCAATACCAAGTATAAGATTCAGAAAACTTTATTGATCCTGGGTGAAAATTGTTGGTTACAACAGTGCCTACTTGTCTTTTCTGTCTGCCTGAGCTAAGATAATGAGAAAGGAAAATCAAAATAAAATAATGAAATTAAAGAATAAAATATATAATTGCTCTTTAATCAAAATATCCTATTTAAATATTCTTTACACTGTATACTGTAACTATAATTATATACTGCGTAAACAGCTGTATGAAGAGTATTGTGCTTTAAGTGAGTATTGCACCTAATAAAATAAAATTGCACATGGCATAAAGGGGGGAATTACTTTTTCACATCAGTGATATTAAGTGTTGGAAACAATTAAGTGCTGCAAAGGAACAAAAATGGAGGAAGTCAGGAATGGAGCAAAAACTTTTTCACAGCACAGTTAGTTTTTTACTAATATTTTGGTCACATTTGGCACCACTCTGCTTCTTGTTTCTTGTTAATTGTTTCATAAGTTTAGTAAGTTAACTTAAGCCAGCCCTTTTGTTGTGCAGGGTTGGCCTAATGGTTAGGACCTTGCCCTTGTGAACAGAAGGTCACAGGTCCTAGTCCCAGTCCAGGTGCCATTGAGGTACCCTTGAGAAATATATCATCCTGCTACACTGCTCCCTGGGCTCAGTTGATAGCTGCCCGCTGCTGCACATATGCAAGTGTGATGGGTTAAATGCAGAGCTCACATTTCGTTGTGGTGCAGTGTGTGATTGAGTGTGTTCCCAATGACAAATAAGTCACATTAACTTTCCTATTCAATATGGAAAAATTTAAATGGACAATCCTCAACTTTGGGGTTGAATTGTCTGGATACCTTTAGGGAAATATCTTCTAAGTTTTGCCTAAACAATAATTTGACAGTTTAAAAACACCACAAATCTTTTGCCTATGAAGTGGTTGAAACATCTGAAAGGCTTGAGTGCTCACAAGTGTATGCAATGTTTGTTGTGCTCTCGCAAAATATCCTCAAAAAAACTGGATTTCAAAATTGTTTTCTTCTCTCTCTTCCAGCTATAACAACCATTCCTCAGACCGACGGCCATATGACAGACGGTATGGTGAGAGCTACCGGCGACAGAACCACAGCCGAGATCGCGACCGAGACCGTGGGACACCAGACAACTACTACTCGCGCGACACCTCGCTCAGCTACGACTACCGCCGCCCACATGAACGGGAATGCGAGGACTCCTACCGGCAGAAAGGCAGCAGGCGTAAGCACAAAAGAAGGCGGCGTAGAACCAGGTCCTATAGCCCATCCTCCTCGGTGAGTACTTCCTATCCCAAGCCTTGCTCCTTCCCTCTCCTCTGTTTCTTTCTGTCTTCATTTCTTTCTCTCGCTTTCTTTCTCTTTAACATTATCTGTTCCACAGCCCCTGGATTTGGTAAGTATGAACTCTTTTTGTTTTTGCTTTTTTTTTTCTTTTGATAATCTCTATTTGGCTAATTCTCATATTTTGATCCTGCTTTAATAAAATACCACTTATGGAACCTATAGTAGCTTAGGGTTAGCTAAATCCTCACATTAATTTAATGTTACATTCATTTATTACTATTCATATATAAATGTAATAGTGGAATATCAGTAATATTTTACTTTTGTTTTGAAATAATACCCTTTACAAATTTTATTCTCTTCACTGCTTAGTTTACAGTTGAGGTAGCTTTAATGCCTAATAACTATCAAGATACATTATTGAGTGTGTTTACACTTTTCCTCCATCTCTTGACTTTCTTTATTTTTTCACTGGCTAGTGCAGCTTGTTTCAAACTGCATAATTTGAAGGTTCTGAGTTACCAATGCCTTTGCTCATGTGTGTTTTTCTATGAGTTATTTATGATACAGGTAGACGTTGACTTTTGTCAGGGCTGCTAGGCAGAGGGTTGAGGGGGAGAACATGTAGAAAGCAAGAAAAGAGGGACGAAATGTGATCTTTGACTTGTTCCCTTGCACTATATCCCTATCGTTATATATATCTCCTCACGTGGTGTCATACGAATCGCCCCATGATCACCAAACCTACCTACAACAACACTGCTTCTCTACATCGCCGTGGCTACGGCTGCCCCCTCCGCTCTCCCCTCTCCGCCCACCCCCCTCTTCCCTCTGCGGTCGTGCTGTGACCTCTGACCCTGGCGGGGCCGAAAAGCAGCGGAGTGACAGCAGGACGCGGGCGCTGTGTGTGAGGGACGACGAGGAGGGTCATCTGATCTGTCGGAGTGGCGACGTCCTGCAAGAGAGATGTACACACTGCAACTACTACTACTCTACTCCTATATCGTAACCTTTCTCCCTATCAGTACCAGCACAGAGCAGACATACTCACATGGGAGGGCAAGAGGTCATGTTGATGTTGCTGCTGATGATGATGATGATGATGATGATGATGATGATGATGAATGTGATGATGACATTATAGAACACTTCCCTGTTGTCAGAATAGACCAGGATGCTGAATCAC
>JBBPDA010000138.1:5810851-5834388 GCA_037974385.1 Arnoldichthys spilopterus
CATCTCCTGACTGCATCTCTGGAGCTCAGCCAAAGTGATCTTTGGGTTCTTCTTTACCTCTCTCACCAAGGTTCTTCCCCCCCGGTACCTCAGCTTGGCCAGACGGCCAGCTCTAGGAAGATGTTTTTGTCGTCCCAAACGTCTTCCATTTACGGATTATGGAGGCCACTGTGCTCTTGGGAACCTTAAGTGCAGCAGAAATTTTTTTGAAACCTTGGCCGGATCTGTGCCTTGCCACAATTCTGCCTGCTGGATTTCTTCTAACCCTCTTATCGAGTCCCTCTCTCCCCACTGCTTCCTATTGCATGTGGATGCAGCACAGGAGGGCAGGGTACTCTTTCTCTATTTCACTATCGAATAAACTGGCTGTGACAAGGCAGGGCCGCATTCTGCTTCTCGTACACTTCCAGATATGGCCAGCTGTAGCATGGGAGGCTGGGATCTGGTTCTCGCAGGCTCCCACAGCTCCACTCACAGCATCATGGCTGGGCTTCAGGAAGGGCTTACCTGGGCTGTAGCTTAAAGTTGTCTATAACCGTAAGTATTCATAGCAGATAACAGAACGTATGAAAGATCAGGGTGAGGAAGCTGTGCTGAAAAAGACTTTGAAAAAGGATTTTAATCCAGTGAGTGATGATGCAGTACCAGGACCACCATCTTTCACACAGGCACCAACTAATGTTCTAACTCTGAGACAACAAATTCAACGGCTGGCGTTATATGTAGTGCTGACGCTAACATTATGCCACAATGTTAAATTGAGACTTACTTAACAGCTAAACCAGAGTGCACAAGTTTAACATAACCGGCTACAGAGGCATTGGAGCAGTCGAGTCGACCCAGTAATGTGGAGGATTCTTACAGAACTGACTCTGCTCACATCGGAAAGATCAACAATTCAGTCTGAGCAAAGCTTCTGAACACACATACAAACATCAGATATGTTTTTTTCTCTGAATTTCACTTCCAATGCAAGCTTTTAAATGGTGAGTACATCTCAACACAATGGCTTCTATATTCCCCATCCATCAGATCTGTGTTTTGTTTTGCTTGTCGCATTTTCAGCAAAAGTAATGGTCAGTCTTGTTTTTAACACTGAAAACATGCCACAGAGCGCAGAGGTGCTTCGATGAAGTTAGTTTTACGTTGGATATTCGACAGACATTCGAAACGACTTTACTTAGGGACCGCCTACAAATTATCGTCTGAATGAACACCATATCAATTTTATCAATAGCTCCTATGTTAAGTGACCCACTGAGTCAAAATCAGTGTAAACTTGTAATACTACACTGGCCTAATCAGACACACCACTTTTTGTTGTATTTAAGTGTGTGTAAAAAACTCGCAACATTTTGTGTACTTAAAATACTTTGTGTAAGTAGGGCCCTGAAAATACATTTGCTCAGGAGCCGCCAGCCTCATTAATCCGGCCCTGCACAGCATATAGGCCCACACTTCTGTCCTTGAGTTTTATTTTTCTTATCTTCAACCGAAACGTGCCCCTACTGGATCCACTAGAGCATGCCACAGTGTGGCTTACTGTTAGCAAGTTATCCTATCGAACATGGCGTTGCCATCAATGGGATGACAGTTGGGCAATAGTGGACGCTGTGTTTTATTTAAAAAATCAGGAATCAATTAAAGTCTGATATTAAAAATATATTTGTAGAAGTGTCATAGTATGAAGATGGGATTTCTGAGGAGAGAAGAGTTACTGATGCTGATTATGGTGGAAAAAGTTACAAAACCATCTCTGAAGAGTATGGACTCACTCAGACAGAATGCATACAGATCAGTGGTGGCTGGACAACAGAGGGCACTAGGGTGCTGTGCCCTAGTTGAACTTTATTATTTTTATTTTTAGAATAAATAGTGTTGATTAAATTGTGCAATAACCCTTATTAAGTGAAATATAAAGCATTCCCTTTTGTGGAAAAGTAGCCATTCTTCCTGAACAATCCTCTGTCAACTACATATAAAAAATACACCTCAGAAGTGATGCATAATTCTTTAGGGGTGATAGAAATGTTGCTCATCACAGTTAAATTCATAAGTGAAAATTTTAATAATAAGTAATTGAACTAATAAAGTAGCATTTTAAAATGCAAAAATTGTATTTCATCATTTAAAGATTTATGTATATTAATGATTTCTGAACCAGTAATTGTGAGGGGAAACTTTTGTTTGGTATTAGGAACTCTAATCCTTCCCTGCACAGCAAAAACAGTGGAGCTCTGCTGCAGCAGCCCACTAAGAAATGGAAGAGACTAGGTCAAGAAGACATCAGTTGGCCACAGAGGTTAGCTTTGTCATTACTGTTTACAAGACATGCTAAAGTAGGTGATTTTTATTATTTATTAATGAATTAAGATGTGTGAAATTACCCACTGCTATTTATTTATTTATTCAAATTATGTGACACTCACACACTGTGAACAGTAAGCAGTGAATTTATCCTCTGCATTTAACCCATTGATGACACCAGTGTACATACACCAGGTGCAGGAGCAGTGGACTGCACACCTATAGCACCTGGGGCAGCTAAGGGGTTAAGTATCTTGCCCAAGGGCACTTTAGCAGTGGATTTGAGGGGGAAAAGGTGCTGCTTACTCACACACCCATTTTCCCTGCTGGTCCCAAAGATTGAACCGGCAACCCTCCGGTCACAAGTCCTCTTCTTAAAGCCATACCTCCCCTTGTCTTATCATCTAACTTCAAAAATTATATATAAAATTTTAAGTATATTCTACTTTGTGACTGTTTCCATTTACAATGATGTGAATTCTTAAAATTAATCAGTTAGTTGTCCATGAGTAATGTGAGTCTACTGCACTGCATGTGTACTTCACTGTTTTAAAAAATATATATTTCTGTGTTGTATATATGTGATGTCATTTTGAGCCATGTCAAGGAGTGGTTCTCTTTCACTCAACACCTCACCAGTGCAACACTGCTACAAGGAGATTTGTTCTCACAGTGTAAAGTTTTCTGACTCAAAACTCAGAGTTACAGTGGAGACTGAATAGGCCAAGCTCAAAACATTACTATTCCTGATTTATGAAAAACATAGGTTCAAAGCTTCCAGTGGTGCACTCACTTTCCTTCCTAATTTAATGGAAAACAAACTGTAGCACACATTCAGTAAGGCTGTCAATCTTCTCAAAATCCTCATTACCACACCCATCTCAATATCTGAGCCAGAGAGGTGCTTCTTTGCTTTAAAGAGGATTAAGACTTTTCTGAGGAACCTCATGTCACAGGATCATGTTAATGCAATGGCCATGTTTTCCATGGAGAAAAATTTGACCAAGGACATGCCTGAGTTTAATAAAAGGGTTATTGAGAAATTTGCCATTAAGAAGGACAGAAGGGCAACATTTTTGTACAAATGACCTGTCAGACATAGACACACACATGCAAGCTCCCTTTGAACTCTTGTCACACAAGTCTGGTGTAGAAAAAAGTGCTATAGAAATTAAATTGACTTGACTAAAGGTTATGGTTTACACATTTTAGCCACTCACAGAAATGTAAAATTGGACCTTTTTCCGCAAATGATTCAAGTATAATGTTTTTGTATTATGGTGTTTAGATAATATTTATGCAGAAACATACACTTTAGCTGTTGCTCTTTCTCTTCTTTCTCTCCTCTCTCTCACTCCGGCCAGAGGACAGTCCTATATTGCACCTTATTGACTGACAGTCATTATAGTCCACCTGTATGCTAGAAACTGCTGCCCCCCTTGTCCTCTACGACCAGATTATCCATTATTGGGTCCTCCTTATTACCTGTCCCAGACTAGTTCAGCTACCACAGACCATCTCCATGTACATCATATGCATATGCTAGATATGTTGCTCCAAGTTATAGGCTTTTAGTTGATGCCACCTCTAAAAACTGAGATTATTTTCTTTTGTTTATCATTGTTATCTGGTGTCAACCAGAGGGGGGTGGGTTCCCCTTCTGAGTCCTGGTTCCTCCCAAGGTTTCCACCTACAGATTCCTTACAGGGAATTTTTAATTGCCTATGTCGCCTCTGGCTTGCTCATTAGAAGCTTCGACTCAGATTCTCTAAAGCTGCTTTGTGACAACGTCACAAAGTGCTATAGAAATTAAATTGACTTGACTGAAATGGTTATGGCAATAATGTTTTTGTGTTATTGGTTTAACTAGCTTTTCTTTATTTACTTTTTGGACTTGTGTGACAATCGGATAGTGTTTAGATAATATTTATGCAGAAACATAGATAAGTGTAAAGGGTTCACAAACTTTAATGCACAGCAGTGGTCCTAAATTCCTCATATTGCTGGTCTTGAGAGCAACAAGACAGCAACAGGACACCCGGCTGCTTCTCCTCCCGCTTACATTCCTCGTTGGGAAACGAGACACCTGCGCGCTCATGACACACCGCCGCGACCAGTCCGACGAGGGGACGGACGAGCGGATTTGACGGCGGACTGTGCGTGGATGGGGTGGGACCACTAAAGCTCGCACTCAGGTGTCAGCAGAGAGGCAGAGCAAGCCGATTACACTTCAACCACTGGATTTCATCTTTCCGATTGCGCAAGGCACACACACACGCACGTGCACTGGAGGGACTACTTCTCGACTTAGACTGCATCTAAGCAACTCGAGTCTGAGGAAAGCAGCGCGGGCGGACGCAAAAGGTTTTTGTTACCAGTGGTTCATTTCGTTTTAGCTTTAGGGCGCCCTTTTATGCTTAGTCCGCTTAACGACGTTTAGTCCGTTTTATTTCGTGACTGGAACTCGTATCTGTAAGTTTTACTGCCGGGACCTCGTCTTGCTGGACGCCCAAACCCGGAGTCTATGTCGGGAAGCCACGAACTGAGCTGAGTTTTACTAAGATTTTACTGTAGTTTCACCACCAAAAACTAATATTCTTTTTTTATTGGTCATAACTTATACAGTAACATTGGAGACAGTTTTTTGAAAGATATTTTATTAATATTACAAATATTCAGAGGACAACAAAAGCTTATGACTTCAGGTTTTTAACTCTACAGTTTTCTTAGACATTTTAGAATCTTCAGGGCTAGTCACCACTTTAAAATCTGTTTCTCTTTTTTTCTAGCTTCCCACAAATTATCAAAAATCTATGTCATAACTATTGTATTAAGTATATCAATAACTAATTTTTTATCCATATTATCAATTATCTATATAGGATTCTCTATATTACATATATCTTAAAAGAAAAACCTGAATAACGAAGACTAGTAGAGAATGGATGGTAATGGAGTGGGCGAAGAAACAGGCAGCGAGGAGCGTCCAGCTCCGAATGGTGCCTCCAGACAGCGGGGCAGGTTCTCTTTGCCCAGCTGGCGCTCCTCTTCCCAGTCCTCAATTCATGGAGAGCGAGCTGGGGACCTGACCCGGAGGCTGCTGTCCCTCGTCAATCGTTATGAAGAACAGGATGGCTCAATCACTGACCTCAACTCCAAGACCTCAGAGGTGATCACAGGGTCTGAAGGGCTGACCACAGCTATGGGCCATCGCACATCCACTGCATCCAGCTCTGGCAAAGCCATGTCTGATGCTGCAGCTCCTGGAGGGGTCACTTTAACTCTAGGCATGGAGGACTACAACTCTTTTGACCAGTCAACATACCTCCACAAGCAGCTGAGCTCAATGCTGCAGCCGGGGGTCAACAAGTTCTCCCTGCGTATGTTCGGAAGCGCCAAAGGGGTTGCAGCTGAACAGGAAAGAGTCAGGTCCTTTGGGGTGTGGATTATACATCCATACAGTGACTTTAGGTGAGTAGCCAAACTAAAGAAAGAACGTTGGCCAGAGAACCAGTGATGTAACAACTGGCAGGGCAGATGGGCCCAAATTGTCCCCCCATCTATTACTCATGGATAGTTATGTTAACTATTACTAATATTAGGTTTTACAAAAATAGAAACAACTAGCACTTACCAAGCCCCAGCTTGGTTGAGACAGAGCAATAGTAAATACACAAGCATATTACACTGAATTAATTAAAAGTTAAAATGTATACAATTGTACACTTTTGACTCAGCCATTAATCCATATTAGAGACTATGAGAGACAGCAATAGTAAGTAAACCACAGTAACCACAATTAAATTGTTACATTGGGGTTTTATATAAAATGTACTTTTATTATATTATATTATTATACCCTAACATCCTGGTTACAACACTGTATGCACCCATGTTATCTCAGTGTATTCTTTTGTCTGGATCCATGTACTTTCACTAGACTATTGTTATCTAAAGTCCAGATTAATCTCCTATATTCTTGGTATCGTGTCTGTGCTTGTTGCATTAAAATAGATAAGTTTAATCCAGCACATATTCCTATGTCATAATGCACATTGGGCCACTCACTTCAAGCTGGGCCAATTGTTGTAGAAGTCTCTGAGCTGCTTACAGTTATCTATATTAGTTAGTGGTAGTGGGAGTGTCCATTATTTTAGCCGCGGTGCCTCATCCTGTCTGTCAAAAATAGTCTGTGCCTGATGAACTGGAGAAAGTAGCAAACAGAGAATTAGGTCAAGAACTTGCAACTGATATAGTAAATGTGACTTTTCCGTGTCATTTTTATCCATTTTGTTTCGATCTGATATAGGAATAGAAACATCCTCCAAAACAAAAACTTAATGAAGTCTCGTCAGTCAAAGCGCAGCCAGTACCAGGTGGGTGTCTAAGATGGTACAAGTCAAACCCTTAAAATGCATTCACTGCTGGGTCTCTCAATCTTCACAGAAACAAACGCTTGTTTAGGGAATTGAGTTACCATTCTCTCCCCTCATAAGGTTACCATGAGTCAGTCAGGGGTATCACTGCAAACTACAAGGCCAGGAAAGACCCACAGAGTGTTGCAGGTATCAGGTTGATATCCTGTAGTCGGTATTAGTGTGCAGGAAGTGGAGGTCGAGATAAATGGATAAAGGGATTGTGTTTAAAGATGGAGAGAGAGGCCATGAGGACTAAGCTTCTGTGGAGGTCCGGAATTGTTTCAGGACCATATTCGTATCAGGCTGTCTTTGTAGTTCAGATACAGCTGATCCTAGTCAAATGACATGTTTTGTCCATTTTCTAATTGTAAATAAGTGCATATTCTACAGGGAGCTCAACTATGGCGTTTTGCTGAAAATTTCTTGCACAATTTCTATCCATTTGCTGAGATTAACATGATTCCCCTCGGGTAATGTTTAAATCAGCAATTTGAAGAATTGTTTTCTTGGGATGTGTACTTGTTAACACCGAAACCAGGGGTATGCAAATTTTTTAACTTGACTGTATTTGCATGGTAAATCAACCAGTCAGTCATTTGCATTGCTGGATTTTGTGTTCACTGCCCAAGATGAACAAAACAGTTTTAACTCTGAAAAGTTGATTATTTTATGTATAATGCCAAGCTTGTTCTTCTTTGAGGCTGCTATTTGATTATATAAGTTAAGAAGCATTAAAGCTGTGAAACTGAAGAAAAAGGTTAAAGGCGATGATGCATCTGGCTCATAAGAGATATCAAGTATTATCATTTCTATACCATAAAGTAAACAAGTAAATAAGTAAATTATTTATAAAGCACATTTAAAACAACAAAAGTTGACTGAAGTGATGTAGCTCTCCTAATATTTAAGGTAGGTTGCCTCAGAGCAACAACTAAAACAGCATGGTCCCCCTTGTGGGCAGTGGTGGCCTAGTGGTTAGGACATTGCCCTTGGGACCTAAAAATCGGGGTACTGTCCCACTACACTGCTCCCCGGGCGACATGTACACGTGTGATGGGTTAAATGCAGAGGTTGCATTTCGTTGGGGTGCTTGAGTGTGTTCACAATGACAAATAGTCACTTTCACTTCACTTTAAAGTCCTGGCTCAGGCACCACTGAGGTACCCTTGAGCAAGGTACCGTCCCACTGCACTGCCCTCCGGGTGCTGTTGATAGCTGCCCACTGCTCCACGTGTGCACGTGTGATGGGTTAAATGCAGAGATCACATTTCGTTGTGGTGCTTGAGTGTGTTCACAATGACAAATTTCACTACATTTCACTTCACTTAAGTTTCAGAAGTAATCTATAGACATCATAGACCTAGGAGCAAAGGATTGGTGAAGCATGCCCATGATGTATGAAAGGGCTACTCCGTTAAGAGCTTTAAAACTTACACTGGGTGCACTGATGGATAGGAAACCAGTGCAGTGAGGCTAAAACCAATATAATACAGCCACTTTTCTTGGTGTCTGTAAGAGGTCTAGCAGCCATGTTCTTTACTCATTAAAGGGGAGCTGATGACTTATTTCTACATACAGAGGGCTGAAATAATCTAGACATGATCAAATAAAAGCAGACATAAACAAAATGCCTCTGAAATCATTCAGTGTGGCTTTAAAGGCACTGTCCTTTAATATCATTGGTTTATTAGATGTTTTGTAGCTGAAAAGGGCATGTTTTAAGAATTTAAATCACTCTGAAAATAAAAAGGTCATTCATTTTAATAAAAAGTAAAAGTAAAATCTATCATCAGCAATTTAAGATTTGGAAAAGAAACAGTAAGACATAATGAGTATAATTAGCTGTTTTCTTTAAGAATATACATTCTTCAATTGCAATGCAAGTTATTGTAAGAAGGCTTATACTAAGCCATTTTGGAACATTTGTACTGGTCAGTTCATCATTAAATATTTTTTACAATGTAATGGGGAACATACTGCTTCAAATAATGTAAAATAAAATTAATCAAATCTAGACATTCCTGTATTTATTCTTACCCAAAAATAAACAAATCATGTGACCTGATCAGGGGTATGCAAACATTGCACTTGACTACAAATATATGGTAAGTTTAGCTCAAAATGAACCATAATCATAGATATAAGCCATTATGTAGGTGTTATAAAATAACTCATATAGACCAAATCAGCTAATTGAAAGTGACTCTTTGTGAACACACTCAAGCACCACAATGAAATGTGACCTCTGCATTTAACCTTTTACACGTGCACATGTGGAGCAGTGGGCAGCTACCAACAGCGCCCAGGGAGCAGTGTAGCGGGACAGTACCTTGCTCAAGGGTACCTCAGTAGTGCCCAGGCCGGGACTCGAACCTGCGACCTTCAGGTCCCAAAGGCAGTGTCCTAACCACTAGGCCACCACTGCCCACAAAATAAGGAACGCTTCACGATTTTGCGTGTCATCCTTGCGCAGGGTCCATGCTAATCTTTTCTGTATCGTTCCAATTTTAGTATATGTGCTGCCGTAGCAAGCAATGCAGTTATTACTGTCCAAATTTTATTTGGATTTTATTTGGTTATTATTGGGCTTAAATTTCGAACTCAATCCTCAAAGCAAAAAAACTAATCATGCAAGGCTCTCTGGAAAGTGGAAAGTGAAGCTTTAAATAAGTCTGTTGCACTACATGGTCTGATTCCTGGGTTAGCAAGCTAACTTTGTGTGGAACTCAGGGCTAATTGTGTCAGTGGCAATGCCTCAGGGTCTAACCAGCTCAAACGCTAATTACTTTCCACAGCTGACCTTATCCGGGCAGGTTATGTTGCATTTTAGGTTCACTAAGCAAGAAAACTCTGATTCACAATTAATTAAATATAAGAGAGTCTCTTGCCTACATTGGCTTACTACATTATATGTATGATAGTGCATTACATGTTATTTTGTGTTATGTCATCATTTATTTTATTTAGGTAATTTAAAAAGCATTGTGTTGTTTGACTTTCCTTTCAGTATTTGTTAGATTTAATGATATATAAAATGCAGAACACTGAAGAAGTGGAATAAACTATAACAATTATAGCAAAATAAATTTAAATAACCCTTCTGTTTTTCTATTTTAAAGACTTATTGGTCAGATTTAGACATATCTACATACACCATCACACGTGGAAATTTCACTAAAAGTTGAGCAGAATAGCATTATGCTGTTTAACTGTCAAACAGTGTTGATGCTGATGTTTAGTGGTGAACAGTGACTTTAGTGCCAAATGCATTAAACATGAAATTTTTTGTCTTTTCCAAATTAAACACTGAAGCTTGTAGAAGACATTACATGTTTTATCTGATGCTCATATTAAACATTTTAATATATATTTTACCTTGTATTTGGCGTGATCCCTTCACTAAAATGAATGAGACAGTTTTTGCTCCCAACCTGTACATATAGTGTTCTCAATCTTGTGATGTGTTTGAAGCCGTGCCAGAGCATGATATGGATAATCTGGGAGGCCCCAGAGGACTGACTTGGGAAACAATGGCTTAGTGCATAAAGTCAGAACCTAGCCATAGGCCACTGTGTGGTGAACCAAGTTACCGTAGAAACAGCCCCTAGTGACAGTAAAAATTTTTCTCAATGACAGCATAACACTAATATTTCCACATAGGGATAGAACTGAACTTTTATAGATAATAATAAATAATATAATAATATAATAATAAATTGGTAAATTTGGCATCATCTGACAGATTGCCCGCATGTCTCTCTGACATCAATGAACTAAGAAAGAGATGAAAGTGTTTTAGAAAGTGCTCAGTTAGCTCTATGGCTCGCATAACGGTTCTGATGAAAAAAGTACGGGGAAGTCAGGAAAGCCAAAGTACACAAACTGCCATGTGGCAACCAAAAATTGTATCATTGACATCATTATGTAACATGACATTGTTACATAAAGCATATGACTAAACGTCAGTTTGGCAGTAAATAGCAGAAAAAAATAGTTTACTAGTTGCAGTTTGCGCAGAATGTAGCTAGTGTTATTTCTGTGTCTGGCAATAAGGAAAAAGCTATTTCCACTGGATTACACATATTGATTATATAACCCTGCTCTATATTGCCTTTTCGAATCCAGAAAGCTACAACAAAAACTATAGCTACTTTTACTAGTAAAAACGTTTTGGCTTGTTTTATTTTTAGTGTTACAGATACAGAAAACAAGTCTGATCCAAGTGTTGGTGGGATGAAATAATTGATCTTGTGACCTACTTGATCTCTTGCACTTGCTCTTGGACAGTTTTATTTCAACATATGTAGAATGCGCTTGAAGTCTGCAGCTGAACCAGCAGTGCTCACACCCCTAAGAAAAGATTTATGCATACTAACTAATAGTTTTCTTAATTCTTGTGAAAATGAGTTTGTAGATAAAAGAGGAAACAACAAATGCACTTAGTACCATCAGGTCAAAATTGCAATTAAAGCCTTCTGACTTCTTAGTGAGAGTTAAGCTATAATCTCAGAACAGATGATGGCTCAGTGGTATTAATGGCTATACTCTACATAAAACTCCCTGTCCTCCTATAATCCTTCATACGTAAATAAACAACTGAATTCCTGGAAGTAAATAAATTACATAACTAATGTAGTGTTTTGTTATGTACAATAAATTATGGTATTCTTAATGTATTACATTTAGATATGCAAATAACATATTAGATTTTATATATGATTGTAGAATTAAAATGTTTATTGTGAAGTCACACGCCAGGTGATCATTACAGATCATTAAAATCTCATTGCGTTATTGTTTAGTCAAGAAAAGGATAAGCACTGTTATTCTCAAATATTTTTTTAATAAGTTTTATTAATACAAAATCCAACATAAACTCAGGTTTAACCAATGTATTTATTTTTTTCTTTTATGTCCTAGAGAAAATGGTTAGGAATCAAAAAAATATAATGAATGCAGGTTTTCTAGAACCTAACATTTTTGGTTCTGAATGCAGAACAGTGCATGCAATATATATTGGAAAGTTGACATGTAAAAGATTCTACAGGAAACACATTTTTAGTAATTTATGACATAATTAAGCCTTTTTGAATGAACATACTGAAACAAAATAAATTTTTTCTGAGTTTTGCTGTTATAAATTAGAATTTAAGAAAATATGTTATAGATACTATTCAACCAATAATCTAATAAAAATTGGTGAGACCTTCATGTAGTGTCTAGTGCTTGGAAGCCCATTAAAGTAGTTGCATATTGACTATTTTCAACCTTTTTTTTATCTCTTACAAATAAACCAGCTGTTTGTGTTACTGCACTTTTAAAATAAAAATATGTAAATGCAAATAAGCTCTGTTCTGATTGACTGCCCTGAATTCAGTAAGCAATCTGAGCCTAAACACTCATTGTAAATGTGTTGGTTGAATGGGCGAGGCTAAACTGCTGTATATGTCTACAGAGGAGTATATGTTATGTTTTGAAACTTGCATTATGTGCTACTTTATGTGTGTTTATGTATGTCTCTCCTAACACTTGAGTGGATTTTGGAAGGATCCAAAGGCCTGGTATGTCAGGTCTTATGAGAGGATTTGTTTTAGCTTTGTGAATATAAAGAGTTGTCATAAAACACAAAACAGAACAAATGGGATGCTTAGTGATAAGCGTTTCGAATGTTTCTTGTTCTGTAATCCATCCATTACACAGAACACACACAATGTCGGCATTAACTCATCTCACTTATTTATTTTTATTTATTATTTATTTATTTTTCTGCAGGATTAAAGCATGAAGAAATGTGTTCCTTACCAACTGAAATGTAAATCCTGCACTTACTACATAGCGCAAGATGGCTGACACTGATCTGTCTAAATAATCTAACGGGATGAATATGCAGCCCTGAAAGCTCTGCAATGTAATGTTGGCTTAGTGATTAAAGCTAGAGATAAAGGTGGATCTATGGTGGCAATGAGTTCAGGACTTTATGACAGAGACATAAACAACCATCTGTTCAATGAGGCTTTCTTGGGCTATCATTTACATTGTAATCCTTCAAAAAAAAAACTGTAACTGATGTTTAAGTCTGTTCTACACCATAGTTGGATTACTAAAAAAAGAAAAAAATTCCCTACCACATGACATGCTTTCTCTATTATTATTATTATTATTATTATTATTATTATTATCATATATTATTTTTCTAAAACTGTTTGGCAGGTGTAGCTGGCTGCTTTAGCCACACCAGACTTCCCCGGTAATTTGGTAAAGGTTCTGGGTTTTAACTCAGGGTCTCCCTTTCCTCCCCTTTTCCTGTTTACCCAAGCAGAGAGGTAGTGAAACAGGAAAAGGGGAGGAAAGGGAATGCCTCAACTGGAGTCCGTCTGTGCCTCTGTAGGCAGCCACAGGTTGGCAGAGGGCCCCCTTTCCCTGGCTCTCTGAGGAGCGCATCCGATCGTATGCCTGGAGCACCACCAGCTAGCATTAGACGGACTCCCTGATGGCTGTGGGCGTGGTTACTATCTCGCGAGCTAAGCTAACTGCTACGTACGTTGGCGTCCACCACGGTATGTTTACATATTACTAAAGGAAGATGGTGTAAACCCACCCGTTTTCCGCTGAAGCAATATTCCATCTGTATTCAGCCAGGGCCAATCAACTTGTCTAGTCTCGTAAAGCACCCCTCCCCTTCTTGCTGACGCAAGCTGGGAGGCGATGTCCCCTTTTGCTTGGGCTCTTCTGCAAAATCCTGACTGTGTCCAAATAGGTCAATAAAACTTCGTTTTTTATACAGTTTCTTTGATTTTGACTGATGTTCAAGTGGATTCACATGCTAGTCAGCTCTACCAATATTTAGTAATGCCAAGAGCTACAGATCAGACAAAGAAAGGGCAAGAAGATAGAAAAGGAAGCTTCAGTCAGCTTTTCAAATGTTGCCAAACACTTTGCTACATTTTTTAGTCTAATTTTAGATTAACATGACAATTTCATAACATAGCTGTTTGTTTAGCAGAGAAAATGACTACTGAAGTCTATATTTGAATGTTCCTCACTGGATAGGGCCTTTAGCACTGTCTTATTATCTGTGAAAATATGTAGGAGGTCTTCTCCAAGGCATCTATGGGAGCCCAAAACAAATAGAATACAATTGTCCTTTCATAAGTAAGATCTTGTAACACATTGATAGCATTCTGACTAAATCTGAAGGCTATGCCATTCTTTTTAAATGGGGTGCTTAGCAGACATAGTAGACTACCAGTTTTACCTGGCATTAGTTTTTTCATTCCAAACAAGCAGGAGCACAGCTCATTTATCTAATCACTGGTTTAAGGGCAATTAAACAAGTGAAATCAGGTGAACTTCTATTTTTCATAAATTCCTAAGTCTACTGACACTATTCTTTTTGGTGAGATTTACAGCCAAATTGGCAGTGTATACCTGGAAGTTTTAGATACTTTATAATCTGAAGATCTGAAACCTTTTTATTTACATTAGCTGAACAGTCTAATCATCCTCTGTAGTGACAACCAGAGAAAATGCCTATACTCAGCTTTTCTGTGTCAGTTCAGACCAACAGCATCTCACATTACCTGGTCTAATTACATCTTACAGTGTAGTGTTTATAGAATGCCAAACCCCAAACTTACAGATTGCAGACTTTGCATGAATATTTTACACCAGAATCTCTCCATTTACATCTTCCACTTAAGGGCTGGAAAGTTCTAGGTCAGTGGGCCTGTTTCAAGACCACATTGTAATGAACATAAAGCTCCATGTTGTATGAGAAGCAAGGAGTAATAGATCCTAAATGTTTCTCACATGGTTCAGATAGCAACAGGAGGACGAAAGGTGTAATTTAGCTTTGAGGTCACTAAGTGGTCAGGTTCAGCGGCAAGGGGTCAGTGAGAGCATGGTGTTGATTGACACCACTTTGGAAAAAATGACCACAGGAGGAAACCTCAAACCACGGGCCCATAAAGAGAAAACACAGGTAACAGATCCAGATAAAAACTTGTATTCTCTTGAGAGTTTTTTCTGACAAAGCCAGCTCTGCAACACAGCTTGCAGCAATATGGATCGATAATGAAAACCATTGCTTATTATATTTATAATACGTTCTTATTTATTTGATTAATTTTGTGTTACATCCCCATACAATAATAGCAAATTATCAATATGAAAACATCTGAACGCTATGTGTTGTTTCTTTTTAAATAAGCAAAGCTTTACTTCTTTATTCAAACTGTAGGTTCTACTGGGATCTGGTAATGCTCTTTCTGATGATGGGCAACCTTGTCATCCTACCATGGGGCATCACATTCTTTGAGGATCAAAACACACTGCCGTGGATGATCTTCAACATGGCCTCGGACACTCTTTTTCTAGTCGACCTGGTCTTAAACTTCCGTACAGGCATACTGGAGGGAGATAATAGCCACATCATTCTGGACCCTCGGGTTATTCGTCGTCGATACCTGCAGGGTTGGTTCCTTGTGGATTTCATCTCCTCCATCCCCGTGGACTATATTTTCCTGGCGGTGGACCTGGAGGCTCGGGTTGAGTCTGCAGAAGTCTACCGCACTGCCAGGGCATTGAGAATTGTCCGCTTCACCAAAATCCTCAGCCTGCTAAGATTACTCCGGCTGTCCAGACTCATTCGCTACATACACCAGTGGGAGGAGGTGAGAGATGAGGGCAAGGAGGTTTAAAAAGATATATATTTAGGAAGTAATCAGGAAGAGAGGGGGACAGGGAATGTACAGCACAAACTGACAATTTCCCTTCTATGCAGAAATAGAAAGATTGCTCTCTTTGTCCAAGCCTCTTTTAAATATGTATTTGTGATCTAGACCAAGGCCTTTCAACTATAGCAAACTTTCAACTTGCTATAAAGTAATTTCCTAATACATGAGCTGGATCAGGTGTGTTCTGGCAGGGAATAGCTAAAACTTTCACTTGTTCTCAACAATTCGATTTAAAACTTTTGACCCTGGACATTTTTCTGTATTTGTGTTGTTATACATTAGTTGTGTTTTAGTTGGGTTGGGGGGTGCAAGTGGGGGCGGTTGCAAAAGATTATGTCCAGGCTGCAAGATGTATGCAATTATTTCCCCTGGCCATTTCCTGGTTCAAAGTGCAATTTCTGAAAAATGTGAGGAGGGGAATAATTGATGTTTTCACATGTCCTCACTGTCTTCTCAGCTGAAAAGGCTGTTTAATAAAGTGGATTAGTTCATCAGGATCAGGTGTGATGAGAGCAGGAAAAACACTAAAATGTGCAGAAAAGAGTACTTCAGGTTGGGTCCTGCATTAGTGTTTCCCAGCTCCAACCCTATCATCTGCTACACAGCCTGGTTTGGTTATTATTATTATTATTTGTCTTGCTTGCTGAAAGTCCCAGGTTCAAGTCTCAGCCCAGGCACTGCTGAGGTACCCTTGAGCAAGGTACCGTCCCACTACACTGCTCCCCGGGCGCTGTTGATAGCTGCCCGCTGCTCCATGTGTGATGGGTTAAATGCAGAGGTCACATATCGTTGTGTGCTCACAATGACAAATGGATCAGATGTAGGGGTGTCTCTATCCATTTTATATAAAAGTGAGTAATCTGGTGATTATTCTGATGATTAATTGATAAATCTTTTGAAATAAAACAAGAAAATCTTTCTTCACTGAAAAATAAGCTGTGGTGTTTATAAGGTTTAATGCTACATAGGTCAGTCTCTGCTCAAACATTGATATTAGTGTTTGAAGTTTCTATCAAATATTCATAGTATATAATTTACTTTGTATGCTGTCATTTTACAGACAATCCTTTAATGAGGCATAGGTCTGAGTATTGCATGAGTATTCTGTTAGCCTATTATATGTCTGTCAAGCAGTTTGAACATCAATAAATGTATGTGTATCACTCCTGCTGGGGGTACAATTTCTTAACATCTTTTAATATAATACAATTTAAAGTCTTAAACAGATGTGGTAGTCTTTGGGTAGAACTAAACTCTATCTTCATTACTGGAGTTGGACTTCCATAAACCTAGAAAAAAATGTTCTCTGACTCCCCTCTCTCTCAGATCTTCCATATGACATATGACTTGGCCAGTGCAGTGGTCCGGATAGTGAATCTGATTGGAATTATGCTTCTGCTGTGCCACTGGGATGGCTGTCTTCAATTCATGGTTCCCATGTTGCAGGACTTCCCCTCAAACTGCTGGGTCTCCAAAAACAACATGGTGGTAAGGAGGCTAAATATGTTGGGGATACTGAAGATGATTTTTGTTATAATCTCAATTTTCATTTAGCTTTTTTGTTTGTTTTGACTGAACTGCTCATTTTCATATCTTAACGAAAATGTTCTTCTTTATATGCTTTTCTTTATTCAGAATGCCACCTGGGAAGTGCAGTACTCCTATGCTCTCTTTATGGCCATGAGCCATATGCTGTGTATTGGGTATGGTGCCCAAGCTCCTGAGAGACTGACTGATGTATGGCTCACCATGATCAGCATGATTGTAGGTGCCACTTGTTATGCTATGTTCCTGGGCCATGCTACCAACCTGGTGCAGTCACTTGATGCCTCTCATCGTCAGTACCAGGAGAAGGTATCTGCTAAATGTAGTATTTTATCAGTATGGAGGTTGTATTTCTATTGTCTGGTGCTTGATGGGGACCATTTGGCAGTAATAACCTAATTCAGAATTTGGAAACTTAGCACACATAGCAGGCAACAGGTTAGATCTTGTATTGCCTTCTGTGGTAGTCTTACTGTTTTAACTACTCTTTACAATGCTCTACATCATATCTTCAAATACAGTTATGGGCAAATTATGAGTTTGGCATTTGACTACAAATGTTAGTGCAGAATTTGTTAGCTAATATTAAAAAATGCAGTATAACTTTGCATAGGCCACACTTTATGTTTTATTTTTTGTTAAATTAAGAAAACCAACATTGTGCCTTTCTATGTGCAAAAAAATCAACAAAACATCACTTGACCAGAGGCACCAAAATGTTTCCATACAACTGTAGCTTTAATGTCACAAAAATCCAAAAATAAGTTATGGATCATAACTGAAACAAACAAAAAAAATCTCTTCACATACAGATTACATAGTCACGTGAAGTCAATTTTATTTCTATAGCGCTTTTTATAACTGACGTTGTCACAAAGCAGCTTTACAGAATCCATAAAATAATGCTCTTATGTACAGACCCAAGATATAACTTATGTTTGCAATGGGACATGTGATAACATGAACTTTTTGTGTATTTGGATGGTGTGTGTTACAGTATAAGCAGGTGGAACAATACATGTCCTTCCATAAGCTGCCTGCTGACATGAGACAGAGAATCCATGATTATTATGAGCACCGTTTCCAGGGCAAGATGTTTGACGAGGACAACATATTAGGGGAACTCAGCGACCCACTTAAAGAGGTGCTCTCTTGTTTTTTGACTCCATTTCATAGCTTCCAAAGAATTATGTCATACACTGTACTGTGTGAAAATTTTAGGCAAATTTTAGGAACTATTTATCTCAGCAGTTATTGTGTTTTTTGTATTTAAAACACTATACCATTACAGTAAAAAAACAGAAATACAGCAAAAATGTTTTGTTTTTAAAAAAGCTGGTTAAAACAATACCACTTAAAGAGCAATTTTAGTTTTTAATTGTTTGTTGCACACCAGTCATCACGTGGTCAATTATTGACTGATTCGCTTCAGCAGGTTCAAGATAGCATCTGTAAATATTAGGCTTCTTTGTGGAAAGATAATTGCTTGTTTACAAATGGTTATGCCAGCACGCTTACACACATCATATTACAATGTATTGCTAGTATGTCTGCTCAAATTTATTCTAAAGATTACACGCTTTCTGTGTGTTTATAAAATGATTTGTGATCATTTAAAAAGATTTCATTATTATTTTCTCACATGAAGAACTCATAAGGAACTCATAAAAACAACATGTTTGGTATTTATTGTTTTTGTGATGTCACTATAAGCAGCTCAGCGTATTCAGCCTACAGCATTTTAGCGACACCTATTCCCATCAAAGATTAAATGAGTGTTAAACTATGAACTATGCTTTTTGAACGAGGCACAAAGTCTTCCTTTGTTGGACTGACTGGTGCTCATACATCATGAAGTTTACATTACACCAGGGGCCTTTAAAACATAAAGATGGTCATAATTTTATGTTGCATTTCTAAAATCAGAATCAGATTAACTGCTTTTTAATGCTTTTACATTTGCTCATTGTTTTCTGGTACTAAAATATGTTTTATTACTTTATCTAAAATAATTATATTAATGTTCATTTTGACTACTGATCTTGATTTGCTTTTTTTTTTGAGTTTGTTCTGTTTTGTAGTGCTTATTCTCCAAAAAATATTTGAAAAAAGGGGGCATTAGCACAAGAACAGACCAGTTTAAAAACAGAACTAGGTAGAGTCAGTTAACACTTATTAAAAATGACATTACTCCAATTTATATCATATGTTTTCCTCTAGGACATAGTGAGCTACAACTGTCGTGGACTGGTAGCAAACATGCCGCTGTTTGGCAATGCTGATCCACACTTCGTCACTGTGCTCCTGACCAAGTTGCGCTTTGAGGTCTTCCTGCCAGGTGACATCATCATTCGTGAGGGCACATTGGGCCGCAAGATGTACTTCATCCAGCATGGCTGTGTCACTGTCATCACCCGTGAAAAAAAAGAGAAAAAACTCAGTGATGGCTGCTACTTTGGGGGTGAGTATAGGTGGTTGATGTCGTGGAAATTTTCATCCGTTATGACTCTTATTTCACCAACTTTTTAGTCTTCTCTGTTTTACTCCAATATTAATAGTCTAGCAGCAGTATATGCAGGATTAAAAAAATCAATAATCAATCCTGTAACAGATCTAGCCTAAAATAACTTGTACTTGCACCATGGGATAGCATGTTGCTAGCTGTAAAAATTGTAGCTTCTCACCTTAAGTGAAGTGCTTTCAGTTTTTGTTGCTCATTTAAAGCTTACTAGTTTTTAAATGAAAATATTAAATCAGTATCAGAAGATACTCAAGGCTATAATGTTAATGCAAGCCCAAGACCATCTAAACACCTTGAACCTGGATTAAATCTGTCAGGAAATACATGCATCAGCCATATGTATCAGCACAAGGGGGGCCTTAAGCAGGTGGCTTAAATGTTATGGCTGATCAGTAAATGTATCAGCCATATATCAGCTACACACATAATAACATACACACACATATATATTCCATCCATCCATCACCTTCCGCTTTTCCGGGGTTCGGGTCACAGGGGTAGGAGCCTCAGCAGAGAAGCCCAGACCTCCCTCTCCCCAGCCACCTCCACCAGCTCTCCAGGGGGTATGCCAAGGCGTTCCCAGGACAGCCGAGAGATATAATCCCTCCATCGTGTCCTGGGTCTGCCCCTAGGCCTCCTCCCTGTGGGACATTCCTGGAAAACCTCCCTGGGTAACCGCCCAAGGGGCATTCTAACAAGATGGCCAAACCACCTCAACTGGTTCCTCTCGACATGGAGAGGCAGCGGTTCTACTCTGAGGCTCTCCCGGATGTCCAGGCTTTTCACCCTGTCTCTAAGGGAGAGCCCAGCCACCCTGCGGAGAAAATTAATTTTGGCCGCCTGTATAGGCATTTTCATTCTTTCGGACACTACCCATAGCTCGTGCCCATAGGTGAGAGTGGGAATATAGATGGACCAATAGATCGAGAGTCCCTAATCCTCATCCCCGCCGATTCGCACTCGGTTGCAAACCGCCCCAGCACAAGCTGCAGATCCCCGGCTGTTGAAGCCAACAGGACTACATCATCCGCAAAAAGCAGAGACGCAATCCTAAGGCCACCAAACCGGACACCTTCCGCTCCCTAGCTGCGCCTAGAAATCCTGTCCATATATATTATAAACAGGACAGATGACAAAGGGCAGCCCTGATGGAGCCCAACCTTAACTGGGAACGCATCTGTCTTATTACCAGCTATGCAAACCAGACTTTTACTCAGTTTGTATAAGGACTGGATAGCCCGCAGCAGCAGGCCCTGAACCCCATACTCCCGAAGCACCCCCCACATATCATCGTGAGGAACCCGGTCGTAAGCTTTCTCCAGGTCCACAAAACACACATGGGGAAAACTCCCATGACCCCTCCAGCACCCTTGTAAGGGTATAAAGCTGGTTCAGTGTTCCACGACCAGGACGAAAACCGCATTGTTCCTCCTGAATCCGAGATTCAACGATCGATCTCACCCTCCTCTCTAGCACCCTGGCATAGACTTTCCCGGGCAGGCTGAGAAGTGTGATCCCCTATAGTTGGAGCACACTCTCCGGTCCCCTTTTTTAAATAAGGGGACCACCACCCCGGTCTGCCAATCCAGCGGTACTATCCCAGACCTCCATGCAATGTTGAAAAGGCGTGTCAACAACGACAGCCCCACAACATCCAGAGCCCTCAGGTACTCTGGGCGAATCCTTTCTTACCACTGTATAGCAGGACCCCCACAAGATCTGGTGTTTTGGAGATGCTCTGATCACAGATTGGCCCATTCTTATGTATTTTTTTATATTCCAACACATCAATTTCAAAAACTGATTGTTTACTTGCTGCCTAATATATCCCAACCCTTGGAAGGTGTCACTGCAACAAGACCATCAATGTTTTACACTTAATTTATCAATAGTTTGTATGCTGTGGCTGATCAATGTATGTATGTGTTCAGGAAAAATATAAACTATTATATATATAATAATAAATAAAATAAATTATTCTTATTTACTTTAGTGCACATTAATATTCCAATTTTATTGCAAGCACTTTTGCACCATTTCTGTTGATTAATTCATAATGAGATATTGATAAAATGTAAAGGAGATACAAGGTCACCTGAGAAATAAGAAATGGTCATTTGTGTGAGAGCTTCTTAAAGATCTATTTCCCTTTTCAGAGATTTGCTTGCTGACCCGTGGCCGTCGTACAGCTAGCGTGAGAGCAGAAACTTACTGTAGACTGTATTCCCTCAGTGTGGACAGTTTTAATGAAGTTCTGGAAGAGCATCCTATCATGAGGAGAGCCTTTGAGACTGTTGCCATTGACCGCCTGGACCGCATGGAGAATAAAGCCACAACCAACACAACATCCTTATGAGGGGACAGGAATGGAGGATATTGAGAAATAACAGCGACTTTGGATTCACTCACTACAATATAAGAGCATGGGTCAAGAACATGGCTTGGCTTGAAGGCAAAACCTTCTCAAGAATGCCATTACATCTTGTTAATTGTCCCTTTCTACTACCCCTACCATGTTAAATGTCTTTGCCACATTCATTGTCTTAATTGTTAATGGTCTTCACTAAATCACAGCTCAACATCATTGGACACCAGTGAACTTTGAGCAATACAGGCCCATGCTCCAAGTGCCAGCTGCATAAGAGACTTTTGACCTGAACAGTTTAGCTAACTTAGATTCTTTTCACACCTGTTGTTAACCCTTAAAGGTTGAGAGTACTTACTTGCATTTACTTATTACATGTTTAATGGCATAGTTATTTACTTAAAGGGCAATTTCAGCAACTTTCCAAAATTTCTGCATAATTCAGTTAACAGTAAACAGATGTAATATTAATGCAAACAGTCATTCAGAATGGTTTGATGTAAAATGTATCATTCTAAATAATCATTGTTCACAGTTTTGGTGATGGAAACAGACATCTGTTTTAGTGACAAGTTTTTGTAACTAAAAGCTGCCTCAGAGAAATTCATAGCATGAAATCATTCAGAATACATAGAAGATGCCTAATGCATGTTGATGTTTGAAAGTTGTGATTAGGTTTTTGCCCTCAAAATATTTTTTAAATGTATTCAGGTTGGAGAGTGACATGCAGGGTGTTCAGAATCTATAGATTTTTTCCATTTACTGTTTAACCATTATCAACATTAAATACAAAACTAAAGAAAAAATACATGTAAGTTCACTGATCATGACAGCTGGAGGATAGTGAATAAAATGAATATTTATGTTGTAGTATTTCAACCTAGTTCCTGTCACCACCACTGTAAAGAAATCTGAATGTGTTAGTTTCTGTCCTATAAACCTTTTCGGATTAAACCTCTCTGAATGACTGCTTACAACTCAACCATTGAATTATGCTGAAATTTTGAAAAAGCCACAGAATTTCACTTTCAGGAATTAGGTTTATATGCTATATTGACAGTTCAGAGTCTGCAACTCTGATTTTTTTCCCTGTTTGTTTCAATGTAAAGGAACATGGCAAAGTGTAAAGGATGTTTTGTCATTGCACAGAACTGTTACACACCAAAGTAACTTTTCATCAAATTTAGATCATGATAAAAGAGATTTACACAAACATGCTATTAACTGAAATGTTAGCATCTGCACTTTCTTCAGATTTTTTCGGCTTGTTTCAATAAGTTACAAGTGAGACATAACATATACAATTACATGATGCTTTTACAGCACCTATAATAACTGCAACATCTAAAGGTTCAAGGAGTGTTTTGCAAAAAATCTAATTTGCATATTTGTCCATGTACCCCAGATGAATTTTATGTGCCATGACATGTTTGGTGTCCAAATTTTGCTTTTGTAATTTACCACTGGAGCTATGAGGCAGAAATAATTGACAAACACTAGAAGTCAATATTCACCTGCTCAAACTGCATCTAGCTCTTTATTAAGCCACAGGCTTGTGGATGAGCTTTGGTGTCAAGTCAAGTTTATTTGTATAGCGCTTTTTACAACTGACGTTGTCACAAAGCAGCTTTACAGAAACCGGGTCC
>JBBPDA010000138.1:5842090-5856838 GCA_037974385.1 Arnoldichthys spilopterus
ATGATTTTAGCAAATGGCTGCAATATGACAAAGTGAAAAATTGAAGGGGGTCTGAATACTTTCCGTACCCACTGTATGTGTGTGTGCATATATATATGTGTGTATATATGTGTGTATATATATATGTGTGTATATATGTATATATATATGTGTATATGTGTGTATATATATATATATATGTGTATATGTATATATATATATGTGTGTGTATATGTGTATATATATATGTGTATATATATATGTGTATATATATATATGTGTATATATATATATATATATGTGTATATATATATATGTGTATATATATATATATATGTGTATATATATGTATATGTATATGTGTATATATGTATATGTATATATGTACACACACACACTCTTACACTTTTAATTGATTGTTTATCTTTGACCAGCTTTGCCCAAAAAGTTAGTGGAGGATAGTGACAATTCATTATGTTTGTCCCAATGCACTACAGATATTGTGAATGTCAACCAGTCTGATGTAGATGAAAGACAGTGTTCTCTTTGTCAGCAACATGGTGATGCCAAACCCAGTGTAAGTTATTTTTGCTGTTGCTCTTTTAGAGTTTTGTACTTTCTGTGTTCAGCTGTTCAACTTTTATTAAATTCTGTATTATTTTCTTAGGAGGCGGGCAGGCTGCTGTACCTGGGACAAAATGAGTGGGCACATGTGAACTGTTGCATTTGGTCTGCTGAGGTGCAGGAGGTCAAGGGAGCATTGTTGCATGTCCACAGTGCTGTAGCCAGGGGACGATTTATGGTAAACACAAGTGAATTTGGGTAAAACAGATGTGATAAATAGCTTTTTCAGTCTTAAATACAAACCACATTAACAGTAGCATTCTCCTATCCCAAAGCAACTTTAAAAGAACGTAGTCCTTGATTTGCCACGCTTAAAACAAATGTCTCATCTTGTCTCCCCACAGCGCTGTGAGTGGTGTAGCCAGGTGGGAGCAACAGTGGGCTGCTGTCTCTCAACATGTCAGAGTAACTACCACTTCATGTGTGCTCGTGCCAGCCATTGTGTCTTTCAAAGTGACAAGAAGGTGTACTGTTACAAACACCGTGACCTCATCAATAATAAGGTTCATTATGTCAGAATTCATTAAACACAGTACTGTTTTTTTCCTTCTTATCCAACACTTCTGTATTCTCAAATGAACTTCAAGTATTTTCTCTTTTCTCTTTTGTAGACTATGAATGGATTTGAGGTGCTCAGACGGGTCTATGTAGATTTTGACGGTATTAGTCTTCGCAGGAAGTTTTTGACTGGCTTAGAACCAGAATCTGTTAATGTGATGATTGGTATGTAAACCACTGGCCATTAATGTAAATTATAAACATTTGGGTTCTAACCTTTCCTAGACTTGAATGTTTAGCATGAAAAGGTATGTTGCAGCTTCCATTTGTTTTCTTTGTGTAGGTTCTTTACATATCCACAAACTGGGTGTGCTGACAGAGCTATCTGAAGATGCAGGGAAATTGTTTCCTGTGGGTTACCAGTGAGTCAATTAAATACATTAAATATTAAACTTTAATATACAATTCTGTGTAAAAGTAAGAGACCATTTATTTAATGTCCAGAGAAATCAGTTATATAGCTACTGACCTTGTTTCCCTTAGAAATTAGGGATTCTAACATTCACGTTTAAGCAAATGCCCAGACACACTTAAGCTGCCTTGCATGTTTTTTCCTCAAGTGCATCTAAAATGGCTGAAAGATATTTCTGGTAAGATTACGCCGAAGACAGTCTACGTGCATGAGGAAGGAGAAAATGACTTTTCAACACTGGAGTTGAGAGAAATTTAATTTTGAAAAGTAAAAATGAAACTATGCAAGATCTTTTAGCAGTCAGGGGGTGAGACATATTGGGCAGCATGTAGACAGTTCTTAAAGTCAGTGTACTGAAAGCAAGAACAATAGGCGAGGGTAAGGATCTGAGCCTCTTTGAAAAGGGCCATACTGTGATGGTAAAGTCAAGAGCATCTCCAAAATGGCAGATCTTGTGAAGTGTTCCAGGTATACAGTAGTTAGTACCTATCAGAAGTGATGTTATTAAGATATTAAGGCTGATCACTGTACATTTGATATTGCGCATTGTCACAAGGTATTTCTTTATGTTTAACACAAAGCATGTGTAAGGAAATGTTTAAGTAAGTAATAGGAATATTTTAAGTTTCATGCCCCTAGTCTTATTTATTTCAGATGCACTCGGTGGTACTGGAGCACAATTGATCCAAGAAAACGATGCAGGTACACTTGTAAAGTCACTGATATACAACCATCATCACAAATGAGAGCAAAGAATTCAGCACAAAACCAGGAAGAGAACTGTACCATTGCACATAGCCCAAAACCTCTTGAAGGTGAGTATTCTTTTCTGTTTTTTATTATGAATATGCATTAATGTCATTGCAAATATTTTATTTATTTTTTTACTGAGGTGATACCTTATGTTTTAGGTGATACCAAAATTGTTTGATTGTGTGATCGACTTTGAATCTGAATACTCCTTATTTACATTGTCTGTTATGGTGTATTGTTATTGTAAAAGTTTTATAATGATTCACTGATGTGTAAGTACACCAGAACATTTTTTTTCTTTTAAATACAGATTCTGCTAATCCCGAGACTGGCTCCGTTGATACACTGCCTAGCACGCCATCTCCTAAATCCAGACGTGACCCAGGAGCAGATTCTAAAACTCCAAGTCACTCTCAGAACAGAAGACCAGCTGGTGGAACTTTCAGACCATTGCCCTCCCCAGGTATGATCTCTCACAATAAAATGGTAAATAAAATTGTAAAAAATAAAAAAATAATAAAAAAAAAACAGTAGCTTTGAGTGTCCTTTACAGCTACAGCTTTTGTATATGCATATTTAATTTTGTTTTCTTCATAGGGACTGCAGCTTCCACTTCCCATCACATCTTGACAATTGGTGACCTTGATGAGACGCGCCGGTCAAAGCGGCTTTCCTTACGCAGTCGAAATGTTTCTCCTCCCCAGAAGTCTCCCTCCGTGCCAATGAAACTACGCTCAGGAGGCACTCTTCACCCTAGATCACTTCCATTTAACTCTCATATCTCTCCACTTGGTGCTACTGAAAACCTAATGAGCTCTTCGTCCCCTCGTCGGAGGGGGCGTCCTCCTTCTTCCTCTTCTGGTGCTACTTCAGCATACTCTCCTCGGCAAGGAACCATTGGGACCACCCCCTCAACCCTTTTTTTGTCCTCCTGCCACTCCCCAAGGATTCCGCAACATTTCAAGATCTTACCACATGAATCTGCAGAGGTACCTCAACATTTATCTGCCTCTTTAGAGCCAGAAGATGCTGCAGACATGTCAGAGGAGGGCATCTCCCCGATTCAAGTCATTGCTGATGGCAATGTAGCACCACTCTCATCAGATCAAGAGTTGCTCTGTACACCCTTTGATGCTGACACAGATGTTGCAGTGGCCTCTGTGTTGAATGCAAAGCTGGAATTTGATGAGGCTCTGCTAAATGAGAATGTTGCTCTGCACTGTGGACCATATGGAAGTGGAACAGAAGGGCAAGAAATTAGGGAGGGTCAAGAGACGCATGTTGAAGGGAACAGCTTGCTAGGCAGGATTTCATATGAAGATGCCAGTATGTACAGCCACAATGAAAAAGACTTGTCTGACCTTGCAGATGCTGATGGGCAGATTGAGGTCGATTCAGTTGATGAAGACTCTGACCATTATCTTAACTTTGCTCGCACAGTAGTGGTCTGTGATTCTGTCAAGGACTCTACACATGTAGGGCTAAGTGTTCTTCCTATCTCACAGTCTATTTCTCAGCTGGATGGAGCAGACAACGATTCAGAAAGTGATGCAAACGAAGCCAGTGGAGAGGATGACACTCAGGAAGTAGGGAGTAGTAATCATAATCGTGATACTGAGCCATCAAAGGACAGAACTCCTAACTCTGGAAGCAAGCTAGTTTGCACAAGTACAGTTACGCCCTTTGTACCACAATTCATTCAAATGAATCCTGAGACAGGGAGTTTGCAGACATTTGCTGTAGAGCAAAGTTCTGACAATCAAGACTTACAGGAATCCTCACCTTTGCGAGATAGATGGAATGCACATGTTGAGTCTGCCACTGAAGTGTTCACAACACATGAATGTGTATCAACAGAGGATTTAATGGCACAAGAAATGCAATTAACATCTGATGTGGATATACAAAATGAAATCCAAACTTCCACTGTTTTTGACCCAAGGAGTGATCTTGTTGCTAGACAAGAGGATGTTTTGACACACAGTGAACCTGCAGAGGACTTAAATGAGGTGTTGTTGGATCCTGAAATGGGTCACTTTGTCTCCGCTAAAGACGGAAGCATAGTGCATAGGTATGACTCCTTTTCAGTCAATTCCGTAAACAAGGAAGAAAATGCACCAGTTCACAAGGAGTACCTTGTCTTGTCCAAGCCTAAAGTGAAGGTCGTATCAGCTGCTCCTTTAAGCACTGTTGGGAATGTGCGAGTCACTGGTTCAGGCCCACTCCCTAATAAGAGCTTTGTCTTACAGCCTGTCCCTCAACAAAGAATAATCAAGATGACCGTTCCTGCTTGCACACCTTTGCCTTTGTCTTTACCTGTCAAAATGATGTCCATGTCACCTGCTGCCTCAGTTGTTCCACAAAGAGAACCTGTTGTTGTTGCTTCGTCTCAACTTGCAGTCAATGGTCTGGATATTTCCAAGGAAGCCCCAAGGGGCCGAACTCTTGCCATACGCATTCCTGCATCCAGAAAATCAAGTGTGACTGGCGCATTACCCAGCCCACAGGTTTTGCTTGTCAACCGCTCTGGTCAAGTGTTGATAAAAGACCCACAGACCAACACTTACCAAATACCTAGTGGTAATTCACCTTCCTACAACCACATTAGCCAGATTGCTAAGATCATCCACAGCAGTAACCTCGTTCAGCGATCTGTCCCAAGGGTTGTGGTTACACCTGTGCCTCAAGCTAGCTTCAGCCAAGGGTCAACTACACATGTGGTATCGTATAGTAATGGAGCACTGCCATCTACCAAGGTTTTCATCAGAAAGCTACCTCAAAAAACAGAAATGCAAATGAAAAGTGGGAGCAGTTCAAACAAAACCGCTATACCAGATTTGCCAGTATCAGATGTAAACCAGGTTGATGAGGCACAGGCTATAATAGAGAAAGCCATGGCAAGCCACAGAGAAACGGAAAACTCTGGTGTACTGAACCCTTCTCGGTTCCAGGTTCACCCATACCTTACAAAGCTCCAGTCTCCAGATGTGGTTGAACAGTCTACGAAACTGCACCATCGGACTCAGCCTGCTATTCTGTCCCATTCAAGGTCTCAGGTTCGAGTCAAAAGGGTGTCTTCAGCATCAGATCGGACTAGCACCAAAAAATGCAAGACCAACTTCATAGAACAGACAGTTCCTAGCTCTCAGGATGAACTCAACAGGTAAATCGGATCAAAGGTGAATTAAACAGGAGTTTATTTGGTATTTTGTTTTTTTTTGCCTAATTGGCCTCAACACATATTCTTTTAAATTTTAGATTCAACAGAGTACGCATCAAGGCCCCAACCATTAAGGAGGTGCTGGACTTTGACCATCCAGATGTTGAAAATTTTGTTGATCCAAAGACTGCTGAAGCCAAAGAAATAGAAAACAAAAGGTTAGCTACTGATTAATAATGCACTTTTACAAGCTATGAATGAATGCGCACATACCTGCTTCAGTATATCTGTTTTTTAGAGTTACACCAATGGAATATGAATCCAGTGAACCCCTGGAAATGCAGAGGGGTGGCCATGACAAAGCTCATGTATGGGTCAGCTCTAAAAACAGTGACCTTTCTGACTGGACACCCTGTGCAGGTTTTACATTATTTTGTTTTTAAGTATTCTTTTTTGCATATTGTCTAAAATGCGCGGCCATGCATATTGTCTAATTAACATTCGCCTTACATAATGATCAGTTCCAAGTTTTTTGTAATTGAGTTCTTGTTTTCATCTTTTTCCTCAGACTGGAGTTCAGATGAAGACTCTCCATCACCCTTTAAGCATGAACAGGATGAATGTACCAGTCCAAATCAACCTCATCTCATCTTCAAAATCACTAGTGATGATGGCTTTAGCGTGGAAGCAGAGAGCATAGAGGGTAAGAATCTTTTTAGCATCATTATGTTTTAGAGCAAGACTAGATTGTTACATATTTTGAGGTAAATTAACTGCATAACGCTAGCTAGTTGTTGCTATCTTTGATAAACTGTTGACTTAAGTGGGCTGTTAGGGCTTTTCAAAGTCATTTGTATCATTGTAGTTATTCTCTTATTCATTATTTCCTCTTTGAACACTTTCAGTGGCATGGAGGGCAGTAGTAGATGGTGTCCAGGAGGCACGAACAGGCTATAGGCTTGAGCAGCTGCCACTAGGCAGAATGAGTGGAGCCAGGGTACTGGGTGTCATTCATGATGCAGTGCTGTTCCTTCTGGAGCAGCTCCAGGGGGCTGCTCAGTGCCAGAAACACTGCTTTCGTTTCCACCAGCATGAGAAACCTGAGAAAGAGTTGCCGGTAAACCCTAGTGGCTGTGCTCGTGGAGAGGTCTATGTAAGGTATGTCCCATTCATAGACATTTTAATATAGTAATGCATTAACAGATTTATATATGGACTGTGCATAGTTGTTAGAGCAGTTAGGACTGTACTAACTTTACTCACTTGGCTGTTTAACAGTTTTATTTTTACAGGCATTTTTGATGCACATTAGTCAAGTTAAATGACAATGATTTTGTTCCACAGGAAATCCACATTTGATATGTTTAACTTCCTGGCCTCCCAACATCGCCAGCTCCCTGAGAGCAGGCCATGTGATGAAGACGAAGATGACATCAAGCTCAAATCCAGCAGGTCAGATATCCTACTCATCACTGCTTTTGAAAGTCTTTCAAAACATCCTAAAACCATGTCCATGAATATTAAGATCATTGTTAAAGTGTTAAAATTACAAACAAACAATATATAATTTAATTGATCAAATAAACAGCTTCATCTCAGTACAATGAAAATGCTAAGTTACAATTATATATAACCAAAAAGTAAAAATCTTTATTTTTCCTTTTTTAAGGTTGAGCTTTTTTTCTTTTTACCCAACTCAATACTCCAATTGTGTCCACAAAGTATTTTGTTTGAAGATATGACTTGTTACTTTAATCCTTTCCTCTATTTTAGAAAGCATTCACTTTCTTATTCTTTCAGACGTGCAACAAGTACCGAGTTACCAATGGCAATGAGGTTCCGGCACCTTGAGAAAACATCTAAAGAGGCTGTAGGGGTTTATAGGTAAAGTCTACACTTTGCTCAATTCCTTATAAAATAGACTATGACCTTAAAATAACCTTTATACAATTAGAGGGGAAAACATTTGCAAAAATTTGTCATTGTATGGTTTTGTTTATGTGTAAGGTCTGCCATTCATGGACGTGGCCTTTTCTGTAAGAGGAACATTGAAGCTGGAGAGATGGTGATTGAGTATGCTGGTAATGTCATTCGTTCAGTTCTCACTGATAAGCGGGAGAAATATTACGACAGCAAGGTATGCTGCATGGTTTAATCTCTTAAATATCCATCAATATCTTATATAATAGTGCTGGTGTGTTTTTCCCCTAATTAGGACAATGTACTGTGCATTTTAGTTTTGCACTATATTGGTGACATTGTTTATCTTTTGCCTGTTTCTTATCTCACTCTGTTTCTAACTTTCTCCAAAGGGCATTGGCTGCTACATGTTTCGCATTGATGACTTTGATGTTGTGGATGCCACCATGCATGGCAATGCAGCACGTTTTATTAACCATTCATGTGAGCCCAACTGTTACTCACGGGTCATCAATGTGGAAGGCCGAAAGCACATTGTCATATTTGCTTTGAGGAAGATCTACCGTGGGGAGGAGCTTACATATGATTACAAATTCCCCATTGAAGATGCTAGCAACAAGCTACACTGCAACTGTGGAGCTAGAAGATGTAGACGCTTTTTGAACTAGGGTTATTAATTCTCTTTAAAATATGCCTGCCGGTTGGAGAATGGTTAATGGTACTCAGAGGTCCAATAGAAAGAAAACAAGGAAGACCGAAAGGTTGTGTGTAGAAAGGAAACTTAAGTCAATGTTTTTCAACCTCAGTCTTAGTTACCCTTCCCTGCACATTTAAGTGTTTTATCTTCTTTTTTTTTTTTTTACAAAATGACCTCAGTAAAGGAGTATTTAGTTGATCAGATGTGTCAGTGTTCTGGGGCAGGTAAAAAACTAAAATGTGCAGATCATGAGCCTCGGAGATCAAAATAGTTGAAGTTTTTTTTTTTTTGTCAGCCCACCTTTTTGGCATGCGTATGGGCCAGTTTAAACCAGCATATCTAATAGACATGTTTCTAGTTATTTATCACTCATTTAGAACTGCAGTTGTAGTTGATCCATTTGGGTTGTTCTTAAAGACCCCCCCCAGGACTGTATGGTCATATTTCACTCTTGCTCTGACATGACTCTTCCCATTTTCTGTCTAATGCCTGATGTTCTCTTAATGGCTGTTCACAGCCATAATGCAGTACCTCAGTTCACTAGGGCTGCTAAGTGTAAACCCAATATTGTGTGTATTAAGGGTGTTCTTTTTGCTACTGATTCAGAAGAGCTCCATAGAAAGTGCTCAATTAGCACCTTATCAGTATGGCTCTGTATTTTTAAGAGTTGAATTATTATACCCTGTTTGTGGGACTTAGAGTGATTTTCAATGAACAGAGATTTCAGTGAACATTTTTAAATTAAGGTGCTAAAGAAAGCACCAGAATATTTTTTTCTGCTGCTTTTTAACTTACAGCTTTGTTTCTATGGTGATTTATGTGCAGTCAATTTGTGAGATTTATCCACCTGCGTTTGGATTTCATAACGCTTTCCAGATTTGGGTACTTGTACAGATTATTTTTACCCCATTCATAGCATACCTTAACTATGTAAATGACTTTCTGTATATATGAATGGGAGGTGCATGAAGGTCTGCTCTGGGCAATTTATTTTTAAGTCTGCGTGTATGAGCTTTTCTTTCTTTCTTAATGATCCCATGTAGTTTTTATATATTTTTTCACCATTCAGTTGAGAATTTACTAGAATTTAATCTATTTACATTTCTCAGCTGTCTAGTTTGTATGATCAAAGCTAGCTTAAATTTTTTAGACACAGCTGTTGTAATTGGAGTGATACCTCTGTGTGGGAAATAACCATGCTTCTTATGACCATGTTTTTCTTGTACCCTGTCTCTACTACAGCCAGTAATACCAGGGGCACTTTGCAGATCTACTACCTCAGTGGCTCTTGACCCATGATAGCTAGTGAAATATGAAGAACAGCATAATAATTGATGCAGTTCTACACTAGCACTGAATTTATGCAATGTGACTGCAGATGATTTTTTCCCTTGCTTTCAGTGTGCTTCAGGTCCCCCTTGTGCATTTGTAGAGAATGTCTTGTTTATTTAACATGAGTAAGGATTGTGTCCCTACCTGTGTAGCATGAGGAACGTGTCCATGTTACTTAGCACAGTGCGAGTCTTTGTATATAGTTGTACAAAAATTTCAAAACCTGTTACATTTTTCTACGCACTTTTTAATTTATGATGTTCTAAGTGTAATAAAGATCCTAAACATTTTCAATAAAATGTCTTTATTGACCTTGCTGTGTGCACAGGATTATATTCATGCTGGAACAGCAAACCTTCCCCAAACTGTGACTCAATTAAAATGCTTTCAGCATTGTGGTAAGATTTCTTTGTATGTCGTAGCATTATCATTACCCTTCACGGGAGCAAGGGCCCAGCCCGTTATTTCTCCAGCAAAATTAACTGTACTCCTGTCATCCACCAAAGCTATAGGCACTTATCAAACTGCCATATAGTTTAACATGATTCATGACTCCAGAGAACGAACACATTAGCACAGCTTCAGAGTCTAGTGGCAGCGTTCCTTACTTCGGCACACACTTGACATTGCCCATAGTGATTTTATTGTGCTGATGCGGTTTGTAGACAGCAATACCTGTTAAAGTCTAGAGAACTTGGTAGCCTCGGTCTATGAATTAAGTTGGTGTACAGCTGTGTGGCTGAGCTGTAGTATCTATATGCTGCCATTTCACAATACTAGCACATTAGGACAGGACAGAAATTTCACAGACTGACTTGCAAATGTCAGTTCAGTATGACTGATTCTACTGCTAGTGTTTTTTTCTGTGGAAACTACATGGCTGTGCGTGATTTCATACATCTGTTAGCAATGTATGTCTGAACTCAATTACGATGGCTGATTCACGTGCAGTCTGCTTATACAGACTGTATGTAGGACTACTTACGAATTTCATATGGGACAAGGTATTGAGTATTATTCATAAATATTAGCATTTTGACCTCAACCTCAAATTCTTTAACTTTGGTTTCTGGTTGAGATCTTCAAAAAGCTTTGCATTTGTGGCTTTATTTCAAAAGAAAAATGATCAAGATACCCACATTCTTAGCTGACTGTTGTGTTTCGTAAGAAAACGAACACGAAGCATCATCTGCACATAGAGTCCTTCCTAATGATTCAACAAATATGTACTTGCCATTGCCAATTATGATAATTGACCTTTAATATATCAATAGAAATGTAATGGTTTACATACCATAATGACCGAGATATGATGAAGGATTTACAGTTGGAGATTGAGTGCACCTTTGACTTGGTAAGATCTTGTTTTAACTGAACAAAAATGGTTTCTCTTGTTGAAAAGGAAGGGAAGAGCTCTGGATGTTTGCTGGAATGAGTGGTATGTTACTGAACCTCATCCAGTGCTGTTTCTGACCACAGAGCCACTTGTGTCTGGATATTTTTTACCTGCTGGACCACTCTCAGTTTAGCAGCGATAGATCAGGCACATTTAACAGTGGTTTTAACCCTTGCCCTTAACGCACTGAGATGCCTCAGAATTCTCTGAATCTTTTCACAATGTTATGTACTGTAGATGTTAAAATACCTAAATTCTCTGCTATTTAGCATTAAGGTATTATGAGGTGTCAGACTGCAAAGATGGTCTACCAAGTATGAGGAATTAAGTTTCTTGGGAAGACATGTACTTCTCTGTGTATACCTATGAAAAGGAACTGTTTGTTTTTTAGACAAACATGGATGACCTTTGAAAAAGTGACTGGGAACTGCCCTTGTAGGTAGTTCAGCATTAAAGATGTGTGCACATACAATATATATGGCATTGTGGTGGCTCTGCCAGGAGAAAGAACATTTCATTCCAGAAAATTATGGGAGTTATGAAGATTTATTTTATTTACTGAGGAGGAGCCTACCACAGTTTTTACCTTCATATCTTAAAAAAGCCCACAAACCTATCCCATCTCCATTTGAGCCTCTGGAGACAGCTTGTCATACTGTCTAGGACCAACACCACCAGAACTTTCAGAATCTAAACAGGTCCTTAAGATCTTCTAGTGTTGGCTTCTTAAACATTCCAAAAGTAAAATACAAGAAATATGGAGAAGGGGCATTTTGTTTTTATGCACTAAAGATCTGGAAAGACCTGGCTTTAGATATTTGCCAGGCTCTTTCTCTTTTTATTTTTAAAAAGCAGCTTAAAACACACTTTTGTATTCAAGCTTTTAGTTAGTTTGTATTGCCTTACATTATTTTTTTGTCTTGTATTCTATTCCTTTCCCCTTATTTTAACTTTGAAAACAGTTTTGTTTATCCTAGCTTTTAGTTTTTGAGTTTTTAGATTTAATGTGCATGTTTTTATTCATGTATTTATTCATGTATTTATAATGAATTATAATTTATAATAAAGTTTCCCCAAACTGTATATATCTGATACTGCTGGTCTTCAAGAAGAAAACAAATGCAGATCACATTTGTCATTTCTTTGGGTGAAATATCTCACACAACAAGGTGGTCCTGTTAGACAATAATCATAAAGTACACCCATTTAGTCACCATACCCTGTAACTAGGACCACAGACAGATTTTCACTGTACTGACTGATTCCACCAGAAGAATCAGAAAACACAAAAGGAGATGCTCAGGTGTGTGGATCTCGTTCCAGAAATAAAAATCTTTCTAAACACATCAGCGGTGGAACAGCTGACGAATTAGTTAGCAAATGCAAGATATTTCCTGTGCCAAGTAAAAGACATTAATTACTGTATATGGTCATGTTACATTGACAAGTCTGTGCTGATTTGGGGTACAATGTCATCTTATGTTGTTGATTCACTGTGTTTTATCAAGTTCACAGTCAATGCAGCCGCCTACCAGGAAATTTCAGAGCACTTCCTTTTCCAGCAGGACTTGGCATCTGCCAGCAGTGCCAAAATTACTATCAAATGGTTTGCTGATCATGCCTCATTTGCCAGACAACTTATCTGATGTAAACCCCATAGAGAATCTGTGGGATAATGTCAAGAGTAAAATGAGTCACACCTAACCTAAAATACAGAAGAGCTGATTGCCTCCATACTATGCTGTATTTCTGCAGTACTTTGTAGTAAAGGAGTTCCAACCAAGTATTCACTGTTTAAATTAACATACTTTCAGGGACACAGGTCATGGGTTATCCTCTGCCAAACATTTCCCCATGATGGTGAGTAACATGCAGGTAAGACCAGTTGCTGTAAACATAACGTTAATAACGTTACGTTATTTCGTTTCACCGTGTACTGTGTGAACTGTATATGGCTGAAATGACAATAAAAGCCTACTTGATAACAACACAACATCCAAAACAAAACTTGTGCACCTTAAGGACCTACTAAACTACTAAATGTTCCAAAATATGGCGACCAGTGACCGCACATCATTATGGGTGTTTACCTGTATTTACTTACCGCTGCCCCCTGCTGTCACAACACAAAACAAGTCTGCACCAAGGGGAATTTGTTTACGCTGTCTTGGCTCTTGTGTTGGGGGATGGGTATTGATATTGTGCCCAACAAACACAAATGGAGTGAAACGGTCGAAGCACCAGGTGCCTGGTTTAGGAAAAGGAGAAAGGAAGTAGAGAATAAATGAGCCAAAGACAAAAGTATGTAGCTGTATCATTTCTTGGAGTTTGATGGTATTAATGTAGCCTGAAAAAGAGAACATTAGGGTAGGCTAGGCTACAACTGTTATGTTTACGTTTATTAGCTGCTTGTTTTACATATTGTCGCTATCTAGCGGTGTATGGGTTTGAAAGCAAGTGCAGGCGACTTCCGAGGAGCTATTTAAATGGTTTTATTAAAACAAAAACAACAAACAACTAAGAAACATAAACTAAGAAAACAAACGAGAACTAGAACCAAAACACGGAAGACAAATACGACGGCAGGTTGACATAGACAGGTTTAGGGATAAACACAACAAGGCTAAGTAACAACGACAAGGCTAATGAAACTCATGACCAATGACAAGTTCGACAATAACCCACAAGGGACTGAGGGAAACACACAAGGTTAAATAATGACATGAAACAAGGAACAGCTGATGGGATGAGACAGAAAACAAGGCACAGGTGACAAAGCGGGACAAGGGCATGTCTAGACAGACACGAGACAGGGAGCACATGAAAAAACCAAACCAAAACAAGGACATAGACACGTCTATGGAACACAAAACCAGACACATATACTCTGACACACATAAGAGAGTATTCTGTTTTCAATAGGCCTACAGCTGACTTAGCAAACATTATACTGTTTTGGAAACTGTAATTCTTTATACTACTGTACCATTTGGGAAATTAATAATACTATAATAATTACTGACTAATGCATTATTTAATTTTGTGATTTAGCTTATTGAATTTTATGGACCGTGGATGAGGGAAAATGTCACGGTGTGTTTTATTTGCCTGAGGAGAGCGCTGGAGGAGTTGATCGCCCAGGATGCCAAACAGGCTAGAACTGCCACTGTACAGAACCATGCAGTAGCTGGAGGCATGGGTACAAATCTAGAGCCAAACCTATGCTCTTCTAACCAGCTCAAACATCATCAACTAATATTTACACACAACAGCTCATCCTCATTCTTCTCATTGCTTTCTTGTTTGTTTGCATTTCTTCTAATGTTAGTGTGTTTAACTACATCTTCAAATTAATAATAATAATTAATTGCTGCACTATGATCTAAAATAAAAGCCATAATGCAAAGTATAATCTCTGAAGAAGGACCCAGGAGTCTGCTACAAATGTAATTAGCCTAATCATTATTCAGAGACCAGCTGCAGAAAGGGCCAACTTCACTAAGGGGTGCCAGGAATGCCATCCCTATTCACACTTCAATAGTATGGCCCTTAGCACACTGCAAAGAAAATAAAAATAAAATACTAAAAAAATCAAGCTGGTAATTTTAGTATTACATTTTTATTTTCTGCCGACCCTGGGGACCCTATTCTGAAAACTCTGCGTTGGCAGTGGCATTACAGTAACACTGAAAAGATTGTCTTTTTAATCCGTGCCATCTTCATCTAAACCAATCTGCTAGCTGACAGTGGTATATACAGTGGAGGAAATAATTATTTGACCCCTTGCTGATTTTGTAAGTTTGTCCAATGACAAAGACATGAAAAGTCTCAGAGCAGTATCATTTTAATGGTAGGTTTATTTTAACAGTGACAGATAGCACAGCAAAAGGAAAATTGAAAAAATAACTTTAAATAAA
>JBBPDA010000138.1:5867319-5887088 GCA_037974385.1 Arnoldichthys spilopterus
ATATATATAGAAAGAGAGAGAGAGAAAGAGAGAGAGTGAGGCAATTCAAAATGATGCAAACAATAGTTCTTAATCTCTATATTCCATCTTTGGCTTTACCTTTCATGGTGTGGGTTTCCCATCCCAAGTCTTGATAAAAAAAGATTCAGAGTTATATATTCTGACCTTGCAAAGTCAGAGCATCATGATATGTGTCTGCGTCTCAGCAAATACATAAAAGGAGAAAAGGAGTGAAAGGAGGTTTTTCTAATATGGCCCCACATTTTTATTTGAGTATTATTGTCAATTAATTATGTCACAGGCCACCTAGTGTCTTTATAGGTCCCTCCAAGGTCATTCTTCACTGCTGATGAATTTCAACATTAATTGGGCTCATGGAGAAGGTGCTTGCATTGAGACAATGTGAATAATGTAAACTGTAGCAGAATGCAGACTTAGCTTTTTAATGTGCATGTTACATGAAGTTTTAGTAACTTCTTGACCCACTAAATTAAACACTCAACGACAACAATATGCTTATAGGCATTAATAATGTCTGAGTCTATCTACAAACTGAGCAAGGCTTATTTTTATAATATTAATTATAAAAGTAATATTAATATTAATGTAATATATAAGCCCTAAGATTTATTTTTTATGCTTTATAGCCTACATGTGCTAAAGATAAACAAATAAATAAATAAAAATAAAGAAAACCTGTGGACTCTTTTTCATTTAATTATTGAACACAAATACTCTAAGATTTTATACACTTCATTTTTATGTAAACAGTAATTGTGCATTAAAAAACATTAAATAAAGGCTTGACTGTTTAATTAGGGAAATGCAACTGTTTGCACTGTGGCCTATCCTCATTTAAGTTTTGGAAAGGATTCCTCCAGACGTAGGGAAAATAATTTTAGCATCTAAAATGCCAGAAACATTCATGCTATTTCCTGTGAATTTAGCATATTGCTGTAATTATTTATAGTATTGTCTGTCGTTGTCACGTTTCTCGGGTAATTCAGGAAGTAGACGCAGCTTCTTGAGTGAAATAACGATTTAAACAATTTATTTCAACGTGAAAATAAACAAACACAACAAAGCACGACGTAGAAAACTAAACATACAAAACACGGCTCTCTTCCAACAAACTAGGCACAACACTACAGATGGTAAAGACGGTTTGACCAACAACCTCAATGGACCAGACAAGGGGTATAAATACTCAAACTGAACACAGAACAGCTGACACAGGTAACAAGAAACAGGTGAAAGGCGGGGCTAAAGAACACGAGGGCAACACACGTGGAACAGACAGGCACAAAAACAAAGGGGCGTAGACCTTACAGTCGTAACAACAGTAACAGTCTCTGTATTCACCTGTCGTCCTATTTAAAAGGGCTAGCAACTTGGTTTAATATATTAAAATGGTTTCAATTATTATTATTGATATTTCATTAATTTTAATAGGGTAATTCTTTTTCTCTTGATACAAAAAAATTATAAACACACACATACACACATATACTCATACACACATCCCTATGAGGCTCCTTCTGTCAGGCTTTGTAAAGTAGATGGGTGGTTTAGTTGCTATATTGATCGCACTCCTAGAGGAATGAATTGAGGGGTCCTATGCAGGCTTGCCACGTAACACAATTAGAGCTGCAGTTTATTCTTCTGTAGCCTCTAAAGAGGCACACAGGCCTCCTTTATTCCTTCTCTTTTGCATTTCTCTCTTTTTTCTTTCACATGACACCATGTGTAATGTGAGAAGATGAAAGTATAAGAATAAGATAACGCAGATATATGAACTCAATTACAACTCAACTACATTTTGAAATGCTAACAGAAATACCTTTAAAAATGAACAGGAAGCCTCAACTGTAAATCAGCACAATATATTGGATAATACATGTACCTCTTTGTGCTTTTATGCAGTGGTAATGTCAGACCCTGTTCTCTGGAAAGTAATTTATAATAGTGTTGTTGTTACTGATACTGCAATTTAATGTAGAATACAAATGCCACAAAAGTTGCATATATTGATGCTGTTATTTAGTTTAGAAAACAGTTTATAATACTATACACTTATAGTCTAATACAGTTAATGACTGTATTAATGAATTAATTAAGTTAATGATTTCACAAATCCATAATAAAGCCAAGATCTTTTTTTGTGTGTTTAATGAACTGCCAGGGTATCCGGTCCTTGCTCCACCCACTCCTGCTCTTCATGCTACTCTGTCTCATTCCCAGTCCTGCTCCTTCGATGATTGCTTTGTTAGTCTTATTTATGTCAGGTAAGGTGTAGTCTTATCTCAAGACACTCTGCCCACATGCAGAAAGAGAAACAAATGTCTATATTAAGATTTTAGGAGTTGCCAGTTTAATTGTTTGTACTTCTAAAACAAAAGCTTCTGTGCACCATGTATTATTCCAAGTGAAAACAAAGTTTTGTTTTTCCATTTTGAGTTGGCATTACAGAACAGTTGCCTGCAGTTGACATATTGAGAAAAACGCGAGCCTTTTAAACCAATATATATCTGGAACTGAAAAAAGGTAATGGTAATTCATTATATATGAAAGCACTTAGAATTAAATAAGCAAGTTCTTCATGATGGCAGGGGAGAGACCAATGGGCCGTTTGGTAGGATGGTAATACTGGCCTTGGGTCCTCAGGCATTGATCCTTGAGGCTACTTGGGGTATTTCTCTAGAATGAGCATCAGGCATGCCGACTGTATGCCTGGAAAAAATTGGGATCTGAGTTGGACAATACATTTTTTTTAAATTGCTAAAAATGTACAGGGCAACAGTTTACATCAAAGACACATGCACACAGCACATGAACAGCTCATTCTCCCCCCTTACAGAGGCAGGTTTTATACACATCTGTCCCATGAGCACAAGACATTACTGATGCAGTTTTATGTAAATATGCCAATGTGAAATGTGTGCTGAATATTGATATAGAAGTGTTGATGTTAGAGAAGATCTTGAATATGCTTATCTCTTGTATTTAGTGAGTGTGCATGCTTAGGCAGAGACAGTAAAAATATTACTGAATTAAAGTATGACTGGATTGGTAATAGAATAAGGTTTGAATAATGTTAATCAATAAATCCCTTAACTGGAGGCAAGGGTAATAATCAGCCAGATTCCAGGAGCAGAAAGCAGGAGATTGCCTGCATGCCAGCAAACTAATGTGCTTCTCAGGGGACTGTTTATATCGTAGCTCTCTTTTCAGAGGTGGACAAAAATGAGGAACATTTAATTGAGTACCATATTTAAGCAGTTGTTTTAGTATCTGTACTTAAGTGTTTTTGACTCCACTACATTTTTCTAAAGGTTCTCATTACTCACTTTGCTGAAGCAGAGCAGTGGATGAATTTTCTAAAATGCGACAGGCCATATTCAGTTATTCACAGAAGAAAAAGAAATCCTATTAAACTAGCCCTGCACTGTCCATCAACTTTAAATTGGGTTCTGCATTTTGTTGAACTTGGTTATAAGGATAGCTGCTATTACAGCATAGAAAGATGATCACTCATGGTAAAGTCTGAAGTCCATGTCTGAAATTTGGAACTGACATTTGTATCATTTTAAATGTTTGCTATGGTAACACAAACTGGTGCACAAACTGCTCCAAAAATTCTGTTGAAGTGTTGTTTAATTCCAGCAAACATTTTAAATTAATCTGTCTGTGCATGTAGTAGTTGCAGTTTTTTTATGCTATGGTTGCCCAAATTACTTTTTTATGGACTTTTATGGATTTGCCCAACAAGTGTAACTTACCAACAAGGAAATGACAAGAAAACCTAGCCACAGCTGCTAACAACAGGGATCTGGTTAGGATATGTCATTAGCGAGCAAGCTAACACTGCACAGTGATCTGGATGGGATATGTGGTAGCATTAGCTTAGCCGTTAGCCCAATGTAGCATGGTGGTTAACCCAAATGCGGAACGAAATGCGAGAAGGTAGGAGCGCCACGCACTTTGTTCTAAGAACTCTCTTAAACTAAGAGTTGGAATTCCTACACAAATTTGAGTTCTATAACACACAACTTCAACAAGCAGAAAACCAAGAGGAATCGGAGTACTCATGATAGAAGAGAGATGAGGGTCGGAAGAACGGCATGGACTCAATGTCTGAGCAACTTCCTGTTGTGAGTGCTCCTCGTTTAAGCTCTTGGGGAAACCGCAATAACCTGTTCCTAATTCTGCATCCCAGGATGGTGTGTGTGACAGTACCCCCCCTCTAAGACCAACACCAGGTGGCTCTGGATGGGAGGAGACCCAACGACAGTAGTCCCTTACCAATTCAGGATCCAATATGAAACGCGCCGGAATCCAAGATCGTTCCTCAGGGCCGTGACCTTCCCAGTCGACCAGGTACTGGGTGCCCTGACCCAGAGGGTGAGAATGGAGAATCTGATGGACGGTATAGGCGGGACCACCCTCAATGATCCGAGGTGGCGGGGGAGCAGGTTCCGGAGGTGTCATAGGCGAAGTGACGAAGGGAAGTGTGAAAAACTGGGTGGATGCAGAGTGCCGCAGGCAGCTGGAGCCGGTAGGTGACAGGGTTAAACCAGTGGGTGATGTGGTATGGACCAATGTAGTGGGAGGTGGGAGTACGTGATTCTGTGTGAAGGTGAAGGTTGCGGGTAGAAAGCCATACCTTGTCACCTATGTGATAAAGGTGTCCCGGAGGGTGTCGGCAATGATGTTGGGAGGAGTAATGTTGGTTGGCATGGTGGATGGAAGTCCATGCCATCCCCAAATCTGCCAACACCGGCGAACCAACTGTTGGGCTGATGGGACGTCAACCTCAGGTTCCTGATGATCGAACAACGGAGGTTGGAACCCGTAGCATACCTCAAAGGGGCTGAGTCCTGTGGCAGAGGAGGTGAGGAGATTATAAGACAGTTCAGCTCACATGAGGTAGTTGGCTCAGGAGCACTGGCACTCAGAGAACAGAAGACAGACTGCAGGTAGCTTTGATCAGACGGCAGAAGGCCTTCCAAAATTTGGCTATGAATTGAGGCCCTCTGTCCGAGATGATATCCTTGGGGAACCCATGCAGACAGACTACTTGCTCTAAAATCAGCTCGGCAGTAGACTTAGCTGATGGGAGACCGGCCAGGGTCACCAGGTGCACAGCCTTGGAGAAGCGGTCAAGATGGTGAGGATGGTGTTCTTACCGTTAGAGTCTGGCAGGCCCGTGATAAAGTCAACAGCAATGTGAGACCAAGGCCATCAGGGAACAGGAAGAGGTTGGAGTTCCCCAGGAGGTGGCTGAACGAATTCTTTGACATTGGCGATGAGGTTGGGCCACCAGAAAGCCTGTTGAATGAACTGTTGGGTCCAGTGCACCCCAGCATGTCAAGTGAGGGCAGAGGAGTCTGGGAAGCTTTGGCCTGATTTTGACGAGAGAGGGCATCAGCCTTGGTATTCTTGGATCCCGGATGGTACAAGAGGTGGAAATCAAACTGCTCGAAGAAAAGAGCCCACCATGCCTGTCAAGGGTTCAACTGTTTGGTGTTCTGGATGGAGATGAGATTTTGGTGGTCGGTCCAGAAACTGAATGGTTCACTGCTGCCCTGGAGCCAGTGTCACCATTCCTCCAGAGCCCACTTGATGGCCACCAGTTCACGGTCCCCTACACCGTTGCGCTGCTGAGTGGGGTTGAATTTCTGGGAAAAGAAACAACAAGTATATAGTTTCTGGTCTAGACCACGTTGAGAAAGAATCGAAGCGTCCACCTCCATGACAAATGGTTTAGTAGGGTCAGGGTGAAACAGGATAGGAGCTGTGGTGAACAATTTGCAGAAGTGATGGAAAGCCTGGGTGGCAGCTGGAGTGAAGCAGAAGGTTTGAGGAGAATGACGGGTCAGGGCGGTAAGTGGGGCGACAGCCGTACTGAAGCAATGATAGAAGTTAGCAAACCCCAGAAAGCATTGATACTGCTTAAGAGTTCAGGGTAAGGGCCACAAATGAACAGCTTCAAGCTTCTGGGGATTCATGGCCACACCCTGGGGCGATATCACAAAACCCAGGAAAGTGGTGGAGCACTTGTGGAAGGCGCATTTTTCCAACTTACAGTACAGGTGGTGAGCGAGCAATCTTTTAAGCACCGCCCTGACATGTTGCTGGTGTTCCTCCAAAGTTTTAGAATAAATAAGGATGTCATCCAAGTAGACATATGCCCAACAACCCAGCATGTCCCGCAGGACGTTGTTAATGAATTGTTGGAATACTGTGAAAGCATTGCACAAGCTGAAGGGCATGACCATGCTTTCATAGTGACCCGTGGGAGTGATGAATGTGGTCTTCCACTCGTCACCCTCTCGGATGCGCACTAAATTGTAGGTACTCTGCAGGTCCAACTTGGTGAAGAACATAGTGCCCGAGAGAGCATCCAGGGCAGTATTAGTGAGAGGGACTGGTGTCAGTTCTTGATGGGGATTTTGTTAAGCCCCAATAGTTGACACAAGGACAGAGGCTGCCATCTTTCTTTTTAACAAAGAAGAACCCCGCGGAGGCAGGCGTGGTGGAGGGCCTGATGGTACCATGATGGAGGGCATCACTAATGTACTCCTCCATCACCTTATTCTCAGCAGCAGATAGTGAATAAAGCCTTCTATGGGGTAGCGACGACCCTGGGAGAATGTAGATTCCCAGGTCGTATGGCCGATGAGGTGGTAGGGTGGTAGCTTTTTTCTTACAGAGGACCTCCGCCAGATCTTGATACGCAGTAGGAATAGTGTTGGTGTCAACTTCGGGGGCCTCAGACTCCCTAGAGCACGTCCCAACCTTTGACCTTTAAACACAGCTCAGCACAGGTTGGGCCCCCTTGAAGAACTCGCTGCTCCAGGAGTGTCCCAGTATAAGGCTGAAGGTGGAGACTCGATGCCTGGAGAAACAGAAGTAGATGAGGAAAAAGATGTTCTGGTGATGGTCACTTACAGACGAGGAAATTACCAAAAAACCTAGCCACAGCCGCTAACAACAGGGATCTGGTTAGGATATGTTATTAGCGAGCAAGCTAACACTGCACAGTGATCTTTTAAGCTCATGGGGAAACCGCGATCACCTATTCCTAATTCCATGTCCCGTGTGTGGGACAACAAGGTGTTGTTTTAGAACAGATGTTATGTCTCAACTGCTTTTTAAGCTAAATGGTTTAAGCTAACTTTTTCCTAGGTGGCTTTGGTCAGCTCACTAATATCCCCAATCATATTCCCCAATGATGGATGATTTATCTTGTTAAAGGTACATGAGGAGCAACAGTTCCTAGTGTACAGGTGGGACACAATCATCTGACCATACCACACATGTAAAAAAAAATGTATTTAGTCTTTCAGTACATCAGAGATGACCTTAGGCCCAGAGATCTCTTCAGCATTTCTACATCTTGATGTATGCCTTTCTCTTTGTGTAACAGAGCTTTGGCTCACATTTTTAGAGGCAGTGGCTGACTGTGTTAAGTGTCTTTACTGTTGTTTTCAATGCTGTCTGGGTGCTCAAAGATGACACATATTCAACAGTGGCCTTGGCCTATACAAACTCAGATTTCTCTGCATTGCCTAAATTGTTTCACAATATTATGTACTGTAGATGGTAAAATACCTAATTTTTTTTGTTCATTTTTAACTTACTGTCAGTTTTTTCCTGGAGATTTGAAAAAAGTGGTCAGTGTAAAAACAGTGTAACTTCAGTATCTTCAGATCTTATTTTGCCATTGTTCCAATTTTTTTAAGAATGAGGCATCAACTTTTATTTACAAAATACATTTAAGTTGGTCAGTAAAAACATTGAAAACCATGTCTTTATGCTTTTGACAGTTAAAATAGACTTCAGTAGATTTAACAAATCACAGAATCTTGTTTTTGTTCTATTTTACAGAATGTCCCAGCTTTTCTATAATTTTTTTTTACATTAAACAAATAACATTATTTTTAGCTCTAAACTTTTTAAAACTGTTTTAGTTGATAAATTGGATCAGGTATAGGATGGACCAGGATTGAGAATTATTGCTAACATATGACTAACTACCTGTAACCCATTACATGGACATAAACATAATCATAATTATTAAATCAATCTACATTTACATTTTCAGCATATGGCAGGCGCTCTTAACCAGGGAAACAACACAAAGCCAGTGAAAGGTTCTCAGCAGTGGGGTGGTGTGTGAGAATTTAGGTGTATTGAAGACCAGGCGTGCTGCTGCATTTTTAATTAGCTGCAAAGGTCTTGAGGCCTTCAAAGGAAGACCAGCCATGAAAGAGTTGCAGTAGTCCAGTCTTGACAAGACAAGTGACTGGATGAGAATCTGAGTAGCATCCATGGTGAGGAAGGGACGGATTTTTCTGATGTTGTGTAGGAAAAATTGGCATGTTTGGGAAAGGTTATTAATGTGAGATGAGAATGTTAGACCCTCATCCAAAGTAATTCCCAGATTCCGTGCTTCCATGATGACTGCATTTTCAAAGGTGATGGCAAGGTCAGGCCAGGCCATAGGGGTGTATCCCCTGGGATGTACAGAAGTTTAGTCTAGTAACAAATATTGACACTTATTGCTTTTTGTAGATTTCCAAAATCTATAATGGACTTATTCAAGACATCTCTTCTTCCCGTTTATCTATTATAATGATTTTTTGTGCATTTAAATGATAACTGTTCTTTAAATGTGTAGAAGTGGGTTCTCTGTGTATTAATTTTCACTTAGGAAATCAACTAAACAAACACAAAAAAATGAAATTTGATGAGGGGTGCACAAGTACAACTGCAAATGATTCACTTAACCTCAACCAAATAAATGACACTCAATTTGTCAGTATACCACATAGAACATAAGAAGAATTTTAGACCCAAAAATGAGAAAGCAGCTAACATTCAGTAGATAACAGCATTAACTCTTTTACTAGAAGTTTACATAGTTTCAGATATGTGGTTCAGTGGTCAGTATCACATAATTATTTGAAGCTTTTGTTTGCAAATTCTCAGCTGTTTTCTCTGCTTCCAAGTGAGATGAAATAAATAAGTAGAGCTCTCTTTCTGTGGTAGGAATATAGTTTCCATGACAGTAGACTGTGTGTCCTGTCCTTTGACCCCAAGCTTGGATCGTGCTGAGCTCAATCAGACAGTCGCAGTGTTGGCCTTAACACCCAGCACGATGAGACACACACACACACACACACACACACAGAGAGAAACACTCAGTCATTAGACAGTCTCAGTGGTAGCCCAAAGCCAGGAGGGAGACAGCAAACAGACTGACACTCATCAGACTAGGCACTACATCTAAAGGGCCAGTAATTTGCACATGTGCAGACACACAAACACACACATTCAAACGTATGAGAGCCAAAGGAGCAAGTAGATGCAAAGGTCATATTCCTCACCAAGTATACTGCCATGTTAAGCATTTCTAAGTTTGTGTGTTTCAAGAGGTAGTAACTTCTTTTGGCTATATAAATGTAACTGCATAATTAAGTAATTTAAGAAGAATTCCACTGATTTGTCAAAAAATGGACATTAATTCATTAAAAACAAAGTCATTTTGAGAGGTTAAATGTATAGTACTTGTATAGGAAAAATTTGCCAAATCAAAATTGTTTACTGCACTGGTGATAGGGACGAGATGTCTGAAGTGTTTAATGCCTGAGCTACACAGAAACTTCACATAAAGCAATCACATGGAACAGTCTTAAAAACTGGATGTCAGCTTAAAGCTTAGAATACCAGTTTCCAAAAGAACATTTTCTCTGAGTTACATTAAAATGTTTTAACATTACAGTAGCCTGTATGTAATAACATTGACAATAGATTAATTACATATTGGTTTCCCTTTGGTAGTGCATGCCATTGGTTATTCATTATTATTTATTAGTTATTTATTATAGTTATAGTTATTGAGAGGAACACATTAAAAGGACAACCTTTGATATTTTAAAAAATTGGTCTCACTGCTATGTCTGTTGCTCTGCTCCAGTATGTTTAAAATTCTGCAGCTAGAGTACTCCTTCTCACTAAATGCTCAGCACACCACCCCTGCCATTCACAACATTCTCTGTTTTCCTGTTCAGTGCCACATACAATATAAAATCTTAGGGCACTAAATGGTTTTGCTCCTCACTATCATACAGAATTACTTCAGCCATACTTCCCCACTTACTGTCTCAGATCCTTCCCAGATACTTCTCCTCTCTCTGCTACTTATCCAATCCTGATCATTGACTGTCTTTTGGTCATCTGTTTCATGACTTGAACTAACTGACTCTTTTTCTTTTAACTGTTATAGATTTTCTCATCTTTTCTATCATCTGGATTTGTGAAAGGCACTACATAAATGAAACCTGTTGTTGCTGCTGTTGTGATGATAAAATTACAATCACCAAATAAAATATTATGTAAACCCCCCTCATCTTGCTTTTAATTAGTTTCTTTGACTATCTTTATATTATTTTAACTTGTGTACAGTGCTGTTAATTGTTTCAGATATTTAAAATCCACATTAAATGGACAATCAAGACAATCTTAGCAATTGCAAAACAGATAAAAATGATTGTATAAAACCTTTGAGGATTTTAGATATTAAGGTTTTAATGTCTCAATTATTAAACTTTCCCCATGTTCTCCTTGTCTTATATTACATTTTGTTTGTGTAAAAATAGAAAAAAAAATACTTTCGAATACTTTTTCACAACACTGTATATGTAATGAATTCCACCTTAATTTGGAATTCATTATTTGTGAATCTCAGTGAAATGTAAAATTTCTCAGTGAAATTAAATAAAAGGAGAAGAAAGTTTTAAAAACATTAAAACTTTAGAGATGTACTGGGCAGTAGCAGCTTTGCTACAAATCAGTCCTTCAGCTCAGACAGATTTTAATAAGCAGTTAATTTCAACATGACTCATACTCTATGTCAATTGTAATGAACTAGTGAAAAAATCTAATATTTACATATGATTATGAAATAATCCTTAGGCATCAAAAAACAGCTGTGGACAAGCGTGGATTAACTCAGGTGTGGCATGTTAAAAACAATCATTGCAATTAGTACAAAGGTTTCAGATATTTATACAATACAGTTATCAGTGTTTTAGGTTGTACAAAACATACAGTGTTAAGTTTGTTTGATATTATTATTTAACTTTTTATATTCTGAACAAGAACAACAAACATTTGGTACATTTGTGGTTGTTTGATTTGTCACTGTTGGTCATAGCACCAGATGTTTAGAAAATGCACTGGTTCTACTACACTTTGTTTTCAAGTTTTCAAGTCTCATTTTTTTCACTTTAAACAATGGTAAATATGTTTATGTGATGTTATGTGTTAAGTTGTTTCCAATAAATTGGCATTTCCCATACTTTATGAATACACTGTAAAACACCAAAATACTGAAAACACCATATATATAAATCTGCCCAAAGGTACTGACATTTGTCTAGTAAGACCATTCATCCTTAAGAAAAGCTTGAACGAAGAGCAGTTAAAGACATCTACTTCACACTGTACTGAAACGTCTCATAAAGGTTCAGTAATGTTCAGAGAGACTCTGCCTCTGCCTCTAAATGACCTGGCTTGGACATTTAATTTTAGGAAAAGCCATTAGTTGGTACAGAACATTTACATTATTTGGAGATTTTTTTAAACATCAAAATGGTTCTCCACACTCACTCATGTCATTTAAAAAAATAATTGAAAGGTTCCTTAGGGAATCAAAGCAGTTCTTCTATTCCACCAAAGACTTTCTTTCTTTCTTTCTTGTATCTTCAGTGGACTTCTGCAACTTGTGTCCTGAGTATGAAGTAGATCCTTTTGTCTTCACCTCAAAAGAAATTACACAGACAAGTAAAATACAATTAGAACATCTATTTGAACTGGTCCCAGTTGACTGTTTGCAAAATTCTGAAAAAGTCAACAGCTCCCTTTATTATTATTGATGCCAGTGGTATTTATTGCAACGTTTGCCCGCCTTTATTTGTACAAAGACAAAGAAGGGAGTTTTACAAAAAATACTTTTTAATGTTTTTACTGAACAACTTGATTATAATTTGTAAATATAAACTAACATTAAATGTGATGCCTATAACACATTCGAACTGTACTGTTAAAAAATTGGGACTGGGCAAAACAAACATGAAAACTTTATAGAATATTTAAGTTACACCACTTTAAAACATTCCACAATAAGCAGGAAAGCTGGAAAAAGGTTTGACTGGATATAAAAGAAGCATCCACCAAAGGCCACCAGAGAGTTTTAAGCAATGAAGTCATGTCCGCAGATGTATCAAAAAATGCAACCTGAAACTCTACTCAAAGGGAAAGCCATACATCAGTTCTATGCAGAAAGGAGTTCTGTGTGTAAATAAATGTGTAAATAAAAGGAAACATGGATCTGTCCAAACCTTTGTTGAGTGTGTTGCAGCCATCAAACTCTAAATGTGTGAATATATGCCAAAATGCAATTAATTTGGTCAGTAAAACTACTGAAGATCTTTGCTTTGCTCTTTTGTCAGTTAAATAAAAGTTGTAAATTATCTTTTTGTTTTTCTTGCATTTTGAAAAATATCCCAACTTTTCTGGAAATGGGGTATGTACTTGGATTATTCTCAGCACATCAGTGGCACTGACAATAATAGTGGCATGCTATTGTGTGTGTGTATGTATGTGTGTGTGTGTGTGTGTGTATGTTCTGCTTAGAGTGGATCTCACACTGCAGTTTTTAAAAACTATGTCCACTTACAGTCCACTTTATTAGAAACTTCTAACCTGTTGGTCCACCTTGCAAATGTGAAATTTAACTGATGCTGCACAGCTTCTGTTGGTCATCTCTAGTCAGTGGTCAGTTTCTGACCATAAGACACTGTTGACTGAATATTTCTGGTTGTCAGACAGTTCTCAGCCCAGCTATAGCAGCACTGCTGTATGAAATCCACTCTGTTGTAGAACATGTACACACACACATATACAAACACCACCACATCAGTGTCACTGCTGTGCTGAGAATAATTTACCAATTCTGCAAACTTCAAAATGCACATACAGTATATGGTCAGTGAGTGTAGATGATGGCAGGGGCTCATCAGAGTATATTCCTGATACTCAAGATGCATGAACCAACCATGTGTAAACAGAGACTAAGATTGTTCTGTAATGTTATCTTTTATTACACATTAAATTGAAACAAGTTTCAGATAACACTCAGATCATGTTTACAATATCTTAAAGTTTAGGACTGCTATAAATGGGTATTAAAAACTGATTGCATAAAAATCTTTTAACCTTAGGAAACAAATCACCACCACTCTACAGATGATTGGTATAGTATGACAGTTGATAAGAGTCTTTGAATGAAACCTCCTTCAGTAATACATTATCATATATTTTAGTCTAATAATTCTGGCCAGTTTACTACTGGCACCAATCTCATTGCAAGTTTGTTCTGAAGAGTTCTGTCAGCTTTCGTCTGAAAAAGGATTGTTTTGAATTGTGACTGGCTTAGAGGTGTGTATGTCTTAATCTTGCAAATGGTCGTGTGCCGCAACATCTCTTTAACTATTAAGGGGCTTAAAAAGAAAGGAATGTGACTGTGTTGCCTCTCCTTAGCACTTGAAGCCATGGGGATTAAAGGCACTCAGTATGGGGTTAATAGACACTAAATGGAGAGGAAAAAAACGTATGCAGTAGTAGTGATGAAAAACCCTGATATGCTCCACTTAAGTTCTGAGACTGCAATGCAATACAGAACAAAGCTTTCCTGCACAAAAACACTCGCTATTAAACATGCATTTCCAGATTTCCAAACACATACACAGCTGGCACAATGCTTGGTTGTCTCTGACAGTACTGCCCTGGCAACCGATGGGCATGTCGCCAAGCCACTGAGGTTGCCAGGCAGTGAGTTCCCATAGCAACCGGGTATTTGCTGGGCTTTGAATAAGGTATGGACAGAGGCAGACAACCATGGGGAGATGAAAAAGAAGAGGAGTTTTTGGAAGATGGCTAGAGAAACAAATTCTTTGGGAAGGTAATTGTGGGAAAAAAGTAAAAGCTTCCAAAGCCAGAGGTAATGCCAAAAATGCACCTCCTCTAAGTTTCTGTATGTCAAAATGATCCATTCCCTTCAAGTCTTATAGCCAGCCAGCAGCTACAAAAAATATTTAATTAATTAATTTATTAAAAAATTTGTACATTTTTAAATCAGATTTTTTTCTACCATTAGTTATGTAGCTTAAAGCAAAAAGTAATTGTTGTTGGATAACTTCATCATCCTTATTTATATTCTCTGCATCTGTCACTGAAGCTGTAATGCACAAATGATGTAAGTAAGTGAGATCTTTTTTCAGCAGATAAAGGCAATTATGTAGGTAGCACAATTTTTACTTGCCCATTGACTAGTAATATTTAAGAATGTTTATTGCTTATACCCTATATTGTTACTCTGAAAAATGGGGCTCTGATGTTTAACATAAAATGTGTATGTAAACAGACCACACCTGTATGGTAACTTTACAGGAGAAGGCAAAGTATTTTTGGACCATTTTAGTCTGTTTATCATGACAGTTTCACACAATGTCGTGTGGCCGCTGTGTTCAGATAATGTAGAAATTATGTAGTTCTTAGGGAAGTGATAATGTATAGTTGTAGGCAAATATGACATTATTGGTTTCATGCTGCCGAGCTTTGGTTAGCTAATGTAGCGTGTATAAACAAATATAGAAGTAGTCCAGTTTGAATAATGTACATTTTTTAAAATTGTACAGTTGTAACAAATTTGAGAGTGCTACAATTTTTGTTATTTTGTGTGGCATTTTCACCAGCAGTCTATAAAGCTTTTTGGCAGCTATAAAATAAATTTGTAGTTATTGTCATGGAAATGCATGTGTGGGTGATTAATGAAATCAAGTGTTGTGTCTTTTGAGATCTTCTAGTTGAGAAATTCTAGTTAATGCACACACACACACACACACACAGAAGTTGGCAGAAAGCTGGCACTGGCACAACCATGCCGCATTTGTGCGTGATTGGACTGCAAATGAGTGAGACATAGAGAGAGAGAGAGAAAAGGGGGAGAGAGAGACAGGGAGAGAGAAAGAGAGAGAAAGAGAGAGACTGATAGAGAAAAGGGGTGGAGCAGGTCAAAAGAAAAAGGCAAAAGTCCTGAAGGATCTAATCATGGTACGTACATGAGAAAATAAATATATAAAAACATTTAAAAATTAATAATAAACACAAACAACCATAAACAGATGATCATCATAAAGACAGTCATGTTTTGAACAATCAGTTAGGCTAACTGAAGGACTGAACACAAATGCTGGTAAAATATTGGTATTTTGAGAGTCCACTGTCCATGTTTATGATGATTTGCAGCTGCTCTTTGTCTTTAATTAATAATCTATTCAATATCAGTATATGCAACTAATTGTTAAGTGGGGTTCAACAGATTTGATTAAAAATCACACTAAACCTAAACCTTATGGTAAACAAATATGCTATTATGTTATTATAACATATCATTACATGTTATTAATATGTTATAATTACACATTTAAATTATTATTTTTGGACATTTTGTTTAAGTATTATATGTATAATGATTCTGGTATAACAGCAGTGCATAAGGAGTAGCCACTTTTTTGGTGGCAAAACTTCTTATCCCGGGCATTAACGTTATCAACGACCTGTGGTAAAATTACATTATTCCACATCTCCATTTTGTTCAAATGTAATTAATTCACACATATGACATATCCAACAAACAGCATGAGTAAGCTATATGTAAGCAGTCACAGCAAAAAAACATTTTTGAAGGACACCAGAGACAGAGACTATTTTTGCTTGCAAAATAGAGATATACATACTTTCATAAACCCATTTAACAGTTGGGGTCAACACATTTCAGTTCAGCCATATTTCAAATTCATATTTCGACACTGCCTAATGAAATACACTATTGTGTCTGTGGAGTTGTTTCATTAATGTCACGAGAAGCTAGGATCATAATAGAATTCACTATATCAAGGCTGTATATAATCAAGGCTTACTGCAAAATGCTAAAGAAATAAAAGGTTTGCATACAAAAGATTACACTGAAGGCTCAAATGTTCAATATGTCTAGCATTGTACTTCTTATGAGTGACCTTTCTAAGGTTATCTTATAAATACCCTGGCACTTGACATTATATGGATACCTTTGTGGAATGTTCCAGCCTAATAACACAGTCGTTTTCAGTTCTATGCTAACGTTTAGCCTTGTACATCCCACCATTTTATAAATGTGATGTGCAATTGTTGTTAAAGTATGAAGACCTTTCACATAAGGGAGACTTTCTATACCAACTTCATTTTACACCCAAACCAAGAAAGATTTTGGAACTTTTAATTTTAATGATTTGTTAAAATGTCAATTTTTGAGGCAGGAGCAAAGATTAATAAGTAGACTATTAGTTCTGAAAGATCCACAGATACAAATAAACATAACCTAACAAATCAACTTTCTCTTTGACTTAAACTCATGCAATAAACACAAGATAACAATAGCTGTAAAATAAGACTAAACAGACATATGTGCACAACACAAGATGAGGTTACAAACAAGATACAGATGACAAGAAGAATAAGGAGGTGGGCATGAAACAACCCAAACCACTGTCTTTGTAGGGGTGGAGAGAGGAAAGTCAGTGAAGCTTAAGCTTTTAGATCATAAACTCGTTAACCCTTGTAAGTTCTTTGGAGTGATACCATGGAATATACAGTGGTGCTTGAAAGTTTGTGAACCCTGTAAAATTTGTAATATTTTTATTTGAATGTGACCTAAAACATCATCTGGTTTACAAACAAATCCTAAAAGAAGACAAAGAAAATACAGTTAAAAAAATTAAACAAAAATTCTTAATTTTTATTTAAAAAGAAAAAAATCCAACAACAGCATGTGGCAAAAGTAATTGAATCCTTAGGATTATCATTTCATTTAAAGGTGAGTCTTGTGTTTTCAATCAGTGGGGTGACAATCAGGTGTAAATGGGAGACCTTGTTTTATTTAAAGAACAGGTATCGAGCAAAGCCTGATCACACATACAACACATTTTTGGATGTATATCATGGCTCAAACAAAGGAGGTGACTGAGCACCTCAGAAAAAGGTTGTTCATGCTCATAAAGATGGAAGAGGCTAGAAGACCATATCTAAATCCACCAAATCCACAGTTAGATGGAAAGTGAAAAGGATTATTTGCCATTATGAACACACTCAAGCACCACAACAAAATGTGACATCTGCATCACAGCTATTAACAGCGGAGCCTGCTCAAGGGTACTTCAGTAGTTGAAACTGAGACCTTCAGGTCCCAAGGGCAATGTCCTGAGCACTAGGACACCACTGCCCGCATTATGTATAAATTCAGAAATTATCAACCAAAGATAACTCCAACTGCAAGGTATGTAGTAGTCTGAGAGTAAAGAGAAAGCCATTGCTCTTCCCCAAAAAAACTGCTGACTGCATTCAGTTCGCTTGTTAATGATGACAAACCAGAAGGATACTGGAAGTATAAATTAAATAAGGAGTGTTAGATTTGAAGAATGAAAAACACTGCATTCCAGCATAAGAACATTGTGAACGTGGTGGTGGGAGAGTTCTAGATTGGGCGTGTTTTGTTGCATCAGGGCCTAGATGGCTTGCCATCATTGATGGACCAATGAACCTTTAACTATACCAGAAAATTCTAAAGGAAAATGTCAAGACATTTGTCCATGAACTGAAACTCAAGAGATGACCCTAAATGACCCTAAATACATAAGTCGTTCTACCAAAGAATGGTTAAAGAAGAATAAATTAAATGTTCTGAAATGGCAACGTGCAGGACTCATCAGCAGTTACAACAAACATTTCTCTCATTAATTGCTGTACAAGGGAGTCAAACCAGCTATGGAAGGCAAAGGTTTACTTACTTTTGCCACTCACAGATTAGATATTTTTTGTAATAAATACATGACCAAATATAATATTTTTTAATATACTTTAACTAGGTTTTCTTCATCTACTTTTAGGATTTGTTGGAAAATGTAGATAATGTTTTAGGTCAAATTCATCTAAAAATACAAAAAAAATTTTTTTCAATGTTTACAAACATTCATTAATAAGCCTTAAGCCTTGCAAAGTGCCGGCGTAGTCGCCGACGCTGGAGTTTTCAAAAGAACCCAGATGTAGGGGAGCTAAGGGAACACCACTTCCCCGCTCGCGTCGGCAAGAGGGGGAGGGTCCCTTTACAAAACTACACAAGTTGATTGGCCATGACCAAATACAGGTATATTACTGCATTGGTGGAAAACGATATAAGGCCACCTTTCTCCACTAGCACAATATGTAAACATAGCGTAATGGTTGCTAACATATGTAGCATTAGCTAGCTTGCTAGATGCTAGCCACGAACTAAGTCGGGGTCACCCTGAGGCAACGCTGGTAAAAGAAAAGGCTTCTGGGCTTACGGGTGAAGGGTAGGAACCCCTGATAGCAGGCGTGAGCTAACTAGCCACCCCGGTGCATGCGGGAGCCTGTCTGAGCTAGACACAAACCTCCCTGGCCCCACTGTCTTTAGGGAGTCTCCTTACGCTAGCTGGCAGCGCTCCAGGCATATGGTCGGCACGCCTGCTACTAATTCTGAAGAAACCTCACCTCGAGAGGCAGCGTAGGCAATCCATGCCTCCACTGGCCTGTTTGTGGCCGGTGCACTTGATTAGAGGTATAAAAAATTCCCCCAGCAGATTTTGATCTCATCTACCCCTGCTTTTGTTGCTTTGGGGCAAAAAAACCCCTAATGTCTCCAAAATAATAACTTTACAGGAGAATGAAAAGCTACAATGTAAGTTCTTCACATACAATATTGTTGCAACATGTATTTCATTTTCGACCATTTCTCTTGGTTTGTTCAATTATAATACATTTCATTTCACATGTCATTATGTAACTATATACTGAAATGTTTACACAGCTCTCTGTCTTGAATTCTCCAGGTTGTGAATCAAACAGGAACATGTGAAACCAGCATTTATCTAAAACACTCAGTATACATCAGCATATGACATGTGGTTTTCTCCAATAGCGTCCTTTGTTCTTTTGTGATGCAGCATCCCTCTCCTGTTTTACACCCTTACAGATCCCTCTCTTACAGGCTTTCTTTATCCAAGCTTGTCCACATTCAACTCAGATGACTATATTTACTTCATGCACACCAAATTCAACACTTCAATTGCAGGAGGAGATAAAAAAAATGAAGTACTTGATTCTCAAATTGACAAGCAGTCACTGTCACATTTATTTGCTACTGGAAGCATTTGGCAGATTTGAAGACATCGACTGCATTGAGGAGGATGAGAGCATGCCAGTGCTAAGACAAAGAAAGGCATCTGCACATGAATTTCTAAAGTAGGACAGATGCCTCAGCAGACAGTGTGTGCCTAATGTTTTTTTTTTTTGTGTAGTGTAGTTTTTTCAAAATCATGATTCTTTCTTCTGCTCCTGACACTGTAGATTAGCCCTGTTTTCATCTGGTTTCCTTACTAGAGTCCAAATTTTTGTCCTGAAAAAATAGTAAACCACACTCCAACGGAGATTAGCATAAAGATACCGATTTAGGTGCATGGCTGTTCTATAGTGGGTACATCTTCTTCATGCATCCAGATGAAACATCCAGTTCCATGATGGGGGGGGGGGGGGGGGGGGCTTCTTACCATCTTCCCCCCCACAAGGGAGACAACCCTTAGAACTTC
>JBBPDA010000138.1:5891539-5902040 GCA_037974385.1 Arnoldichthys spilopterus
CCCCCCCCCCCCCCCCCCCCCCCCCCCCCCCCCCCCCCCCCCCCCCCCCCCCCCCCCCCCCCCCCCCCCCCCACAATCTTTCACCACAAGAGGGAGACAGCACTTAGAAATTATATATGATACCATTGGGAAAGTGAAAGACTCTCAAAAACTGAGTGGTGATGCTAAGGAAGTCTTTATTTACTGGTCAAAAGCAACACACTGTTTGAAAGGGTATGTCCAGTCTATATTAGGTGTTGTTGCCTAGGTTGTGGTGCCTATTATTGAACCACCAAAATGGAAATGGTACAGAATTTATCCTTTTTAACAAGTAGTCTAATAGTTAGAATAAAAAAACAGAGAATAACTAGCTTTGACTTGCTTTGGAACAAAGAACTTATAAGACATTTTGTAACATCACTGAGAGGTTTTAATCAGGTTCATGAATTGATTGAAGCTCAAGGGCCTAAAAGCTGTTTGTGATATGCTTTCCTCATTGCTATTGTTACTGGTTAAAATGCAGATTCCATTCTATTCTATGTTTAGAAGGTATATATTTGCATTTTTTGTAGTTTTGGGTGGGCCAAAGTCAACAGTTGGTAGGCCCAGCCCCTGCTGCCCAGCAGTGCCCCATTATACCACCATCAATGGTATGGAGTATGACAGTTTAGCTTCAAATCCAAATGTTATTCTAAATACAGTCACAGCTAACCCATCATTACCTGAATACTATTTTAGGGGGACTAAATTAGCTATACTAACTTATGTTAGATCCATGGGCTAAAGGCAGACTTACTGTCCATTAGACAATGTTGACAAGCGTTCTCCTACACTCAGTGTTTCCACCCTAATAAGGCTACTTTTCCACATATGTTTATCTGGACTGGCCAATCTTTGTGTACTGCGGGCTGAGGTAGTTGGTTGTATGGTTTTGTATCATAATCAGCCTGGAGTTAACTGTACAACCTTCTAGCTTTCCCTGCGGTGACACCAGCTCGACCTCGAGAGAACTGTGAGGAACATCAGCTCAATGCCTCAAGGAAGAACAGGGGCATCCTGACCATTTTCCAGAGCTGTGTGAAGCTTGACTGGGGAAGTGCAAACTCATTTACTGTCCAAAAGTATCCACACGCTTGTCTGTCTGACATTTCTTCTGACAACAAAAGGGGGTTGCCCAACAAAAAGCTTCTACTTTTCTAGGAAGGCTTTTCACTTAAAACATGGCTTCTTTTGGGTTTGTGGTCAGGCACTAAAGTTGGCTGATTAGCCCAGTATCACAAAAAGCATCCCAACTCATTCCAAATGTCTGATCACTTTAAAGAACATGGTTCCACAGCTCCACAGTCCAAAGGCAGGAAATCACACTTTGTTTCTCATAGTGATCTTAAGCTTGTGGCTGGTCCTGAGCATTTCATTCAACTGGGAATGCTTAGCTATGGGAATGACTTGGTTGTGCGCACATTTTACCAGTTGTGCCTGAAGTCCAGAAGTTGACCTTTACACTTATATTGTGTTTCTTTTATTTATTCACTTGAAAAAAGTTGGTGCATAGAATTTACATAATTCAAGCATGTCAGTTATGGGGGTGAGGAGTGACAATATTAAATGAATATATATGTCATTAAATAAATAATTAAAATCTTACATGATCATTTAAATAAAAAATGTAAATAAATAAATAATTGAATCACAATTAATAAATTAATGCATAATTTATTTATTTGTTTGATTGTTTATTTAATTCAAGTTCGTTGTTTTGTCATGCACAATGAAATAATTAGTAATTTGTCAAACTCAGTGGGTAGTTCTGACGCTGATCCATTGAATTCGATTGCTTTGGCCTGCCGTTCAGCTTTTCTCTCATTCAGAGAAATTAAGCATGTTAATTTAGCTAAAGAAATGCTACAACTGACAGACAAAGCCGACATGGGGAAGAACGAAGACCAGTGCAGCTGGCTTTTGAAATACCAAGCCAGTTCTCCTGCATCTTGCTTCCTGTTGCTTACCAACCAGTGAAACTGAAGAACTATATGAAGTGTCTGAGAAAACCACACTTAGTTTTTCAAAAGCTGGCTGAACTGGTGTTTTTTCTTGCCCATGTTGTGGTCCATCACCTCTTATAAATTTGTAATGTTGGTGTGGGGGTATATCCAGAAAGTGATGAAATAACACCACTTCAATAAACTATTCTGTTTTACTCATTACAGTCACTGGGTCTGTGACAGCTGATTCTACCACATCTGCCATTCGTACCATAAGCTAAATCATGGAAACATTAATCAATTGCAATTAAATAATTAATTTCTTTCCATATGTAGTTATTTAATCATAATTTTTCTTACTGCAGTACAGTTGCTTCCACAGTGAGTGGAATATTTCAGGTATTTGCTTGCATTTAATTCAACAGTTTGATCAGTTTGAACAGTTTGAAACTACTTAATTTCTATTGCTTTTATTATTATAGGTTTTTATCTGTATATCACCAAAACAAACCAGAGTCCACATTAAGGCCCTGTTTAACCACTAAGTAATGCCCTTTCTTTCTCTAGCTTTTCCTGAAGGTACACAGGGAAGATATCTATGTTTGTTTGTTTGTTGGTTTGTTTTTTAAGGAGCCAGATTAATTGGGGGCATTTGAGAATGAATGGAAAATTGCATGAACAAAAGACATTTTCAAAAGAATGAACCTGTGAATACCAGTGTCTTCAAGCTTCTTACTCAGCAAGGTGATCTTGCTTCCAGGCATTTATTTTCTCTTCTTTTTATGCTAATCTACCTTTCCATTAGAGGGAACCATTTGCGAGAACAGCTGGCACCCTCCCACTCTCCAATAAATGATAAACGACTAATGACCCCCCCTCCTTCCCACCCCCTCCTTCAGACTGTCTAGCCATTCGCAGTCTGCCATGATCCGCATTGCGTTGCCCTGCTCCGGCAAAAGGAAAGAAGAGCATGTATCAGCAGTCTGTGCCTGCCATGGTTATTTATTTCTTTATTTATTTACATTGATACACAAACACACATTTAATCACACATTAATAAAAGCACAAGGAAGCAGAAAAGGAAGATTTTATAGACATAAATACTCCCTCTTTCTTTCTCTCTCTCACACACACACAAACACACATAAAAACCTTGCCAAGCTTTCCACAGCAAAGAGGTTTCGTAGTGACTGCAGTGACCTCCAGACACATCTACTCTGCCATTTCTCAGACGTTTACAAATTTGCTTCTGTGAGCTGTGTTGTTTGTAGCTTTTTATAGAGGCATAGTAGTCAGATGTGCTTGTCTTGGGTTTCCAAAAGTCATTGAGAAAAAGTCCTTTATCTTTATTGTTTCACTTCTCTCACTGTCTGAGCTTCATATGGAGGTTTGGACTGTGTGACTGACAACATTGCCATAAACATGCCTGAAGACAGCAAAATATTTTTAAGCTTAACCTTTTATTCATTTCCACCAAAAAACTAATTGTCCATGGTTTTCATGTTTTTAAAATTCATATTATTATGAACTATATAATCAAATACAAAAAATGGGTTTGAGTACTAAGTGGTAAAACATGGCTAGTCCTGCGGGTGCGGGTGCATGGAACACATTTTAGAATGCAGCTTCAAGAAATATGCATTATGGCACATAAAAAAGTCAGTCTTGGGTTCAATTTTACTGCTGCCAAACGTCCGTTATTATGTATATTTACATTTAATGTGCATTTAATTTGCTTTACTATTGGAGGTTGGTGTTTACACTAACACATTTAAAAATAAAGGTATCAAAACACTGCCTTGTAAAAATATTTTTTTGTAGTACATCACAGAAGATTTTAATGTGCAAATATTTAAAGAACCACTTTTTTTAATAAGATGTGGGATTGTAAAGAAAGTGAAAAGAGATATTCAGCATGGTGTAAAAGTTCTGCACATATTTATCAGAATCAGGTATAGTGCCCAAGAGTGTTCACACACACAAGGAATTTTTTTTTGTGCCTCTCTAGTACTAAAAAATAGGACAGCGCACAAAAAGGGTACAGACAGTATTATACAATACAATACAATAAACATATGATACAATGCAATACAATACATAACAGGCAAAATACTATATATGGCTTCTCCCAGGTGTAGAACTACTTAGGGACCTTTATTTTTTGAGTTGTGTTTGTAAAGAATAAGAGAGAGAAAGGTTTGTGTATTTAGTCTCACACTTACAATCATTGTGCATGCAGAGCAAAGTGCATGGCAGAAGGGAAGAGAAAGAGAGACAGAGAGAGGAGAAGAGAACCGGCTGTAGGTAGAGTGGTACAGAATGAAATCAATGCAGCTCTTTGAGCGTACCTATCTCATCAGCTGCCTGCCCTACTGCCTAAATGCCCAGAGCGCCCAAGACACAAGTATGTGTGTGTGTGTCTTTGAGAGAGTGAGAGAGAGGGAGGCAGAGAAGGCAGGAGGAGGGGAATTAGACAGAGAAGAGAAGAACGGAGCAAACAGGCAGAAGGGCTACATGCTATAGGAATGAGATTACATGGTCACACTGATGGATTCGTTTACTGGAATTAATGGGCAAGGTGTGTGTGTGTGTGTGTGTGTGTGTGCGTGTGCATGTGTATGTGCATGTGTGTGTGCAAGCAGGCACATGTGCAATTTTATTTGTGTAAGATTTTGTTGCAAGTTGTGTATGCATGTGCTCCATATGTAGTGCTATTAGAGATTTTTTTTGCATGTTCTATTCATTATTTATTTGTTTATTTATTAAAACATCTATTTATTTATTGTTCTGCTTGTTTTCTTAATTTATTCTATTTATATTTTTGTATACTATTTGCAAATAGCCATATATGTATTTACTTACTTTTGTGTGTAATAAAAAGAATTGATAGTATTAATAAATAAATTACCTGTTTTTTTTATATCTATTCACTATTCTTTTTTTTCTTTTCTATTATAACGGCAAAAACCAAAACAATGTATATTGTAAAGTGTTTGGATAAGTCTGCTGTGTTTGACTAGAAAGAAGCTTTTGGGGATTGAAGGTTTTGGTCATTATTACTGTCTTTAGTGTTTTCATGTTTTTCTATTTGGAAATGTTGTTTATTTGTTTACTTATTATGTATGTTTTGCATTTCTATGCAACCTGCTCTCCTTTCACTTCTCTTAGAGGCAAAGAAAGCTTCCAAACTAGAACATGAGAAGAAGGCAGATAGTATGTATGTGTGAGTGTGTGTGTGTGCTTGTGTGTGTATGTGTGTGTGTGTGTCTGTGTGTGTGTCTGTGTGTGTGCGTGTATGAATGTGTGTGTATGTGAGACTATGTAAAAAAGGAGGGCAGCCAGAGTGTGAAGTCAGCCTGTGCGTCTTTTCCTCTCTTTGAGTTCACTGAGTTCATCTGGCATGCCTAGTGTCTACCACTAGGGGTGGTTATATGTGTGTGCAGCAGACCGCGGCAGGTCAGATTCATCAGGGCACTCGTCACATTGATCTGCTTTGGAAGTTCAATACCATGGCCCTTTACTGAAAAAGGATGAATGTCTTGGCCAGGCACTGTCACACTCACCCGGCATTAGCAAAAACATATTTTGCATTAGAAAACTGTGACTTACCTACCTTAGAAACATGCATCTACTGCGTTAGATGACCAACAGTAGATGAATCGCTCATTTTCATAGAGTTGTTAAAGCATTATAGTCAAAATGTTGTTTACTAATTCTTCTAGCTGGCTTAATGCTAACAAAAACTGGGCAAGAGCGTCGCAAAAGCTAGCCTATACCACATAGCCAATAAATATCAAGCTTTACACTCTACTGACATTTAATAGACATTTTAAATGTATTAATTCTTTTGCTTCTTGTCAGTACAGGATGGTTGTTTTGGAACTCTTGGGAGTCACTGGCCAGCATAATAGTGACATAATAGAGGTAAGTAGTTTAGGTAAAGAAGATGTCGTCTTTCTTTAAAGCTATGTGTAGTCCTAAAACTATAAGCTAAGAGTAGAACCAGCCTGCTGTACACTAGCTATATTTTTAAAGTTATATTTTTAAATGGCTTTTATCTTATATATTAAACTTTTAATATTTGTATTTATTTTGTAAAAAAAAACATGTTATGTTTAATTTTTACATGTACATTTCCCAGGTACTTTTTATTTGCAATATGCACACAGTGTTTTTAGAACGGTTGTGATGTATGGAGGACGCTTGGACCCAAACACAGGCTTAACAACACGATTTATTTGCAACATGCAAACAGGTAAGTCCATCAGGCAAATGCACAGTCGAAAACAGTCCAAGGTCAGAACAGGAACAAATGGGGTACTAAAGGTTAAGGCTAAGGTCTAAGAGAGAAAGCTAAGGTCGATACACAAAACTATGGGCTATGGGTGCTAAGGCTAAGGATATTTTCCATTCCACAAGGCTTAGAATACTGCTGGTGAACAGTTGGGTGTTGGGTGCGAGTTTATGTAATGTCTTTGATTAGTCCTTTAATCCACGCCACCTGTGCAAGGCTGGGCATGGGAGCCATGCCCGGTGTGACGGGCACCGACCACCAGGTGGCGGCACCTCTCCATGGACTCCCTTCCTTACAACAGTATCCACAAGCATAAGGGACAGCGCCTTTTCTGTCTCACCAGCACCACCATGTTTACAAGGCAATCATGCTATTGTTCACACCAAAAAGAGAAATATGAGCAGGAAACAGGTTACAGGTTGCTTTCGCTGGTGTAGGATGTAAACACTGTGTGATTTTGGCTAACATATGCTGCTAGCGGTTAACAGCCAGCTATGCTGAGCCAGCCCTGGGTGATGCCAGTGTGAGAAGGCTCCTGGACTTAAGGGATTGGGATGGAATTTCTAGAAGCAGCTGCGGGGCCTCTTGTGCCAAATCCAGCCACATGCGGGAGCTCACCCAAACCGGTGGCAGACCACCACCATCATCCCCAGGTGAACTGACGTGTTGCCCAGGAGCTACACCTTACAGGACCCACTCCAAATGTTCCTTGTGCTCCCCTGTGTGTTGTTCCCATTTTAAAAACCCTGTGCCTGCAGATTCTACAGTAGGTTACACACAGTGGTGCTGACATACTTCTGGTAAGAGGGGAAGGGGAGGCAGAAGGAGGAGAGACCTGCAGCCTGTGCAAGTGGAAGGGAATCTGAACTTCAGGTAAGAAATGATAAACTGCAGTCTAATGGGGGGCAGATATGAATCAAGCTTGTGTGTAGTTTATTTTCGTTGTTCTTGCTAACAGTCAGTAGTTAAAAGTAGACAGATTTTATTATAGATCCATCATGCGAGCTAGCGCGAGTTTCTCTACTACTGGGTGTTTTCTCTATACTGATTGTGATCTTAGTGGTTTAATCCTATTAATTTAGTCATTTAATACCACTTGTGGTGCAGAGACGCGCTGTGTCCCGAATACAGAATGAAAACAAGTTCAGCTCAGAAACACACATGCTGTGATTGGTGTATTTTCACGGCAAAACTCTTATTTAGCCAATAACTGAGGGTCTTGGGGTTTCAAAGAGCCCTCCTACAAGTTCCTGGAACATTCCTAAGCCGAGATGCGTTCAAAAATAAACCAGCTTCTGACTGGTCTACCTTTGACAGACAGTAACTCAGACCAGTGGCCAGGTAGCCTTAATTTACATATAATTATCTAGATCAAGCAGCCTTTTGGTTTACACTAAGTAAGTATGCTACTGTATAGAATAACGGGCTTAATTGTCTTTATATCAATACTGGTGGGCCAGTCTCGGCTCAAAATGCCTGGGCAGATTTTTTTCCCCCAGTCCAGCACTGTGTATAAGAAATTGTATGGATGCAGCTCCTTCCGATGGGGGAAACAAAGCAAAAATACAGTGTCACTGTGCGGAGGGAGAACATTTACATTTAGTCCCATACATAGGCATGTCAAAAAAGAAGATATTGGTGAGCTGGGGTCTGAGACAGGGTGACGACTGTTCCAGAAGAGAACTGTTACAGTGTTAAGTGGATCAGTTTATCTGTGGGTTTGGGAGAGGAGAGAGTGAGTGACAGGGGAGGCCATGAGGATACAATCAAGAGTAAGGAGAATACGACGACTACACTCAGCTGTAAATGCATTTTTTGAAACAGAAACTTCCATATATGAAATATATGAACTGAGCAATTTAAAACTTTAACATTGTTTACATATTATATTAAACTTGTTCACTGAAAAAAGGTAAGTTTTTCAAGGCCTTTAAAATAATAAGCAGGTCAAATTAGACCCTGCTGTAATGTAACATGCCTGGATGTATTTTGAACACTCAAATGCAAGTTGAGGGTACTATGATTGACTCCTGGTGAATTCGGTCCAAGGCCCAAGGTCCCTTAAACTCTTAGGACCCTTGACACCTCACCATCTGTAAGCCATGAAACTATTTAGCCAAGACTAAACAGACTATTTTAGACTAAAACGTTCTCATTGCTTCTATGTTAATCGCTCCTATCAAGGGCACTCCACAAAGACCAGACTTTTAGACGCTGCCCCATGACATTCACAACTAGTTGAAACTGGTTTGATACTGGCAAGCACACAGTTTTTTTAAACTGGTATATAATCTCTTGTTAACCATTTAGTGACCAGAGACCTTCAATGCAAATTAAAGCTCTGCACTCCTGATCTTTCTGCCTAACCTTCTCTTGTGGATCTTCGATTGGGAGAATCTTTTTTATAGCAACATGTTAATTACTTTGAAATTGCTCTCTCTCTCTTTTAAATAAAATCTTTAAAAATAATTTTGGTAAATCCTGATCTCTCGTTAAAAGAAATGTCGACACTAACTAACATCACTCCTGAGATGGAGCAAGGCCTTGATAAGTTGGGCCAATTAAAAAGAGATGTATCTAAACTCTTGAGTCAAGAGTTTGTTAGATTAATTTTAATAATTTTAAAGTTATCTATATAATATCATTTATTTTTACCTATAAAATACTCCTGTAGTTGTAACCCTAAGAAAAGAAATTTTATGATTTAAATTAGATGTAAAGTTATTGCTGTTCAAAAGGAAGAAAGAAAGAAAAAATTATATGGGGAACTGAGGGCTGGAGTTCAGCACAGGTTGGTGATTTTTTCTGCTATGTCACCATGACAACCTGGTAATTAGCTGTTGAGCCAGGTGTACTTAAACAGCAAAATCTCTAAACTGTACAGAAATCATTTCTATTCTATTTTTTCTACTATTAATGTTTTCTGAACAAATAAATGCGCACCCAACTACTTTTGCACAGTACTGTACTTACTATTATGCTTCAATCAGTACATTATATTGTTAAAACATAGCAAGAAAACAAGGAAATCACAAACATTTTTGTGATTTTAAAAATGTATGTGAATGTGGTGTCAGGATTCTAGCTTAAGGACTTTTATTGGTGTAGTGTGGATAATTTGAACCCCAGTCTAGTGTTTCAAAAGCAGTGGTATTACACATTTCGCAATGACAACTGCTATTTACACAGCGTGTGCAAATAAACAGATAAACCATCAAAAACATCAAGAAAACTAACACTAGAACTAATGGAACTTTTAGTAATAGTTAAAGTGAAGTGTATTACTTCCTTCTTTTAAATTCCAAAGACCAGGACTTTGTCTGTCCTGTCCAGGGGAAAATGTAGATGACGGGAAGCTATCTATGAAGTTTGAGAGTTCAATGACTGACTTTCAGTATGACTCTGTGTCCCTGAGACCCTTAACCTGTGATGTCTTGCAAGGTCACAGGTGAGGTCCTTGGGAACATGGAGTATACAATAGGCATCACTAAACTTTTTGCATTCAACTCCTCCTATAATCTGTTAGGACAATCTTATATTTAATAAGATCATTACAACAGCTTTATGGATTACTATTAGTAAACAGGAAATACTGTGCTGATTAGATTTATATCATATAATCCCACTCAGCAGCAGAGTGCATAACTCACTTCTACAGCCCACATCTAGACTTGGTAGTTTCCCCTTGGTAGGCCAGATGATAATAAACAATAAGATAAAATAAGTTAAACAGTCTACAAGTAGTTAATGCCATTAGACTATGAAAGAGATTTTACACTAAAACACATTTATGAAGTAAATCTCCAACTTAGTTGTGTATTTTGTTGAAAATCATCTCCAGTTAAGTGAGAGGTCCTTGTTGATTTAGTTAGATTAGGTTGGGAGCAGTGAAATCACAATTTTTGGAATCAGAAGTAATAAAATTAGGGACCATCAGCCAAAAACAAGCATTTTATGGATCCTCAAGCAGCATCAACTTCTTGGCACTTGCGCATATTTTGTATGTGTGTAAGAGAGACACATGAGTGAGGCAAGAGTGAGTGGGTGTGTGTTATGGTAAACACACCATACAAAAAAACCACTATGAAATGTGAAGTCAAGTCAAGTTTATTTGTATAGCGCTTTTTAAAACTGACATTGTCACAAAGCAGCTTTACAGAAACCAGGTTCGAGCCCCCAAAGAGCAAGTCAAGGGCGACAGAGGCAAGGAAAAACTCCCTAGCAGTAGGAAGAAACCTTGGGAGGA
>JBBPDA010000138.1:5907631-5926919 GCA_037974385.1 Arnoldichthys spilopterus
GCCCGGGCTGGGACTCGAACCTGCAACCTTCCGGTCCCAAAGGCAGTGTCCTAACCACTAGGCCACCACTGCCCACATAATTAACTTTATCACAATATGCTAATTTTTTGAGAAGGACCTGTATGTAATTTTATGATATTTCCAGAAATTTTTATGATGTGTTGGCAAACTGTGTCCCAATTGCACACTTAATACTAGTTCTAAATAGTCTGAGTATGTAGTGTGTTTTATAGTTTGTGTCAAAGTGTCAAAGCTGTTTATACTGAAATATCCACAATACTCTGGTTGACTGGTGAGTGTGATGCTGGTGGACTCTGTTGTCCTACAATGCAGTCGGAAATGGAAAGGAAGGAGTAACACATAAATGGAAAAAAGGTGGACAGTGATGTGAGGTAGGTAAAGGAAGCAAACAATATGAGGTTAATAAATGAAACAGTACTTTCCTACAAGAGCATTTTTGCTATCTTAAAGCAGTGAGGTAAAAGTTTTAAGTTTTAAAGTTTTTGACAAAAAAAGGCTCTTATAACATATTTCTAACCTTCAGAGCAGACTAGTATGTGTTGGTTTACATAAACATAGCATCTCTCCATTACTTCCTGTGAGTATGAAATGGTATAGTATGTTAATATACATCTCTGCCAAACTCAAACTGATAAGATTACATATACCTAATAGTACATAGCATATACCTAATAGTACAAGGGTATACTGTGGAACTAGGACACTGTCACGATTTGGGATGAGACCTGGACGCAGATGCAGGTACAAAAGAGTCTTTAATGGTGGAACAGGCAATCAATCAGACAGGGAATATACACTAAGGCTAGAGCTAATGTCAATACACAGGAATCTATGGCTAAGGCTAGGGAACGGCTCAGAATACACACGTGACTGCATAAGCTTCGCACTCTCCTAGCGTAGGATGCGAGTTTATGTATCTCCTGCCATTAGCTCCCTAATCCATACCACCTGTGGAATTCTGGATTTGGGAGCTATGACTGGAGTTACAGATGCCGGCCACCAGGTGGCGGCACCTACCCAGACGGATCCCTTTTCCTTACAGACACACCGTATCACTTTTTATAAATTAATTTTATTCTGCATTTCACACTTTTCTTTAAATATATTTACTACTTTACATACAATACAAAAGAATTAATTATGCTCTGGTTGTAATGAAACATGCAGCTGTTCACTTGAAAAGTTCTGTCAAGAACCATGATATGCTCAGAAAAGAATATTGTTGTATATAATAATGTAATTTATTATAACTGTGATAAATATTAATAGTAACCATGAAGATTCACATTGCCCAGCTCTAACTGTAGTGTAATTTCTGGGCACTTATGACTGCCAGTGGAACTGGACTACTTGTCTTTACTAGATGTCAATGCCAAAAGCAACATCAGGAAGAATTCTAAATTGTACAGGTTCATCTGAACTTAAAGAATGATTAAGATCATCCAAATGCCTCAGACTCTTTGGACCATGCTTCACCTTCAACTTTTTAAAATAAAGGTTCCTTAATCACTGTATGATGGGGAGACTCTCAAAGCTTTGACAACGTTCTTCTGTGCTGAGTTTTTCAGGGCCCAGAAGTGGAATCTAGTCTGATCCCTGTGAAGGAAAATTTTAATTATCTATTTTAAATTGTAATTTCAAAGATTAATATTTTTAGTAATGGGAGATGTGCTTGTGTTAGGAGTTTGTTAAAGTTTTTAACCTATGGATGAATTTGGGAATAGCACAGCAAGCTTTCTGTTTTTCAGGTTTGGCTAAACATTTGGCAGTAAGTAAGACAGAGGAAATTTCCTCTGTCTTTCATACTCTTCAATAGATAAGAATAAGTGCTGACACCATTTTCTAAGGTCCCTTTATGTTAAAGCCTGAGAAAGGTTCTTAAAAGACTGGTTGTATGGAAGTGGAAATTTTGAAGCTCTCTCTCTCTCAGACCCTCACAGAGGTGCACGAGACAAGACTCCCCTTGCAAAATTAATTTTTGTTACAGCTGGAGATATCTTGATGTTTGTCATTATTTCTGACTTCTGAGTTTGAATTATAGGTGGTTAAGAGGAAAATCCACCATAATCCCATCTAAACCTTGCTGACTGTGAAGGAAAAAACCTCCAAAGTAAGAAGAAAAATAAAGGCTGCAATGTCTGAACACCCCCCAACAACTGCAAAGGATATGCAGCAAAGTACTAAACATAGCAAAGTTGATTTAAGATTGTTATTTGCCCATTTCTTTCAGATACTCTGAAAGGTACAGTTGTATGCCTGTAAGTTTGGACACACCTGGTCACACTTCTGAACATTTTAATGTACAATTTCTTTGCACTTTCAGACCAGACTAATGTTTTCATAGTTTGTAGTACTGCTGAAGGAAGTTCCCCCTTTTCTGTGCATCTGCATTGCAGGAACTAAGGATTATTTTAGTTTATAGAATGCTGTTTGAACCTTTTTAACTCCTACTTTAGAGTAGGTACTTTTTTGCACAAAAGGAACAATTAGTGATGTAAGTGTATTGTGACTGGTCCAGACTAAAGTGTACAGAGATTGCAACCACTATTTTTTTAATAATCATTAAAAATGGGACTTAGCATTGAGCCTATATGCAACAGAGAAAATACAACACTAAATCAGAAAAAGTTGGGACGGTATGGAAAACGAAAATAAAAAAAGAAAGTAGTGATTTCTAAATTTACATTGACTTGTATTTTATTGCAGACAATATGAATACAAAATATTTCGTGTTTTGTTTGGTCAACTTCATTCATTTGTAAATATACATCCTTTCCGGTCATTCAGACCTGCAACACATACCAAAAAAAAGTTGGGACAGGAGCCATTTAGGGCTAGTAATGAGGTAAATTGGTTATATAATGATGTGATTTGAAACAGGTGATTATAAATATGATTTGGTACAAAACCAGCATCCATGAAAGGTCTAGTCCTTTAGGGGCAAAGATGAGCAGAGGATTGCCAGTTGCCAACAAATACATGAGAAAATTGTGGGGTTTATGGTATGAGGTTGTGTCAATGCCCTTGGCAAAGGTAACTTGCACGTCTGTGATGGCACCATTAATGCTGAAAAGTACATAGATATTCTGGAGCACAATATGCTGCCATCAAGAAGAAATCTTTTTCAGCTACGCCCATGCATATTTCAACAAGACAATGCAAAACCACATTATGCACACATTACAAAGACTTGTCTCCAGTAGAGAATGTGTGGCGCATTTCTAAGCGCAAAAAGCGACAACAAAGACCCTGTACTGTTGCCTTAAGACTTGTTTGCAGAAAGAATAGGACAACATTACACCTGAAACACTTTATCACTTAGTGTCATCAGTCCCTAAACGTCTTTTAAGTGTTGTGAAAAGGAATGGCAACATTACAAAGTGGTAATTGCTTTACTGTCCCAACTTTTTTTGGAATGTGTTGCAGGTCTGAATGACAGGAAAGGATGTATATTTACAAATGAAATGAAGTTGACCAGACAAAACATAGAGAATCTGTTCATATTGTCTGGAATGAAATACAAGTCAAAGTAAATTTAGAAATCACTACCTTCTTTTTTTATTTGCATTTTCCATACCGTCCCAACCTTTTCTGATTTGGGTTTTGTTTATCAGTTCGATCATCCGCCTTCAACCTCCATCTTCTTGTATGCGGTTGCTATATCAGCCGTTGGAGGCTAACATCAATTCAACCTGCCTACTGATGGTGTAAATGCAAATAGAAAAAAGCTCTTGAAAGTGTGTAGTTCTCAGGGAGCTCTTCAGTGGGTAGTTCCTCTGAAAGTCCCTAAGAAAAAGTCAATAGAACTGTCTGGTTCAAAAGCACTGTAGGGTGTAATCTTCAGCTCTGAGCAGTCTGGATGGACTGAGGTCCTGCGAGAAACTTCACACCTTACACTATTGTGTTAGGTGGTCAGGATCTGTGAGCGATAAGGGTCAGAAGGACATGCTCCTATATGTATTATAATTAACTCTCAGTCGTTTAAGATGGTAATCTTTGAAGAGGTTCTTTGATCTGAGGGTGGTTAAAAACAGTCCCTTCAGTTCTTGGAAGATTCTGTAGACGAGACTTCCAGGACACATCTGTCTCTAGTCAGTTCTTTTTTATTTCTGTTAATCTAATATTAAAGCCTTGCTATTATGTTCAAATTGTATTCTTTCTTAATTCACCATTAAAGCTATACTAAGGCTGAGTGTCAAATTCACAGGGTAATTCAAGAAGCAAGTGCAGCGACTGATACAAAAAGGGGTGTTTATTAAACAAACAAAAAAACACAACTAACACTGAATATAAACTAGAAACAAAATCACGGGAGCAAAAGCAACTAGACAAAGACAGGGTTAGGGTGTACACGACACTGAGACCACAGGAAGACTATATGAAAGACTACAAAGACCAGCGAAGACTGAGAGAAACACATGAGGTTAAATAATGAAACACAACCAGGGACACCTGACATGAGACGTGATGACAGGAAACAAGAAATAGGTGTGAGGCGGGGTAGGACAACACAAAGAAGGGAACCAAAACACAACATTGACGAGACACAGAGGGCATGACATGTTACACTGAGGACTTACACCTAAACTCAAACCGACATTACACTGCTTGCTGATCAGCTAATGTGTGTATGATTTGAGCTCTGGGTGAACTATATTTTAGGTTCAAATGCATTACCTATAAGCACATGCCTGATCACTGAAGCCTGATTTATAGGAAAATTCCTCTGCAGAGGTAATTGTAGTTCGCTGGCCACAAACTTATCAAGTCCTCAGTCCATACATATACTAAACAGCTTGGTGAGAATACCTTTGGCATACAGATATATGGTTTATTTACTGGGTTAACAGACTAACTGATTTTAGTCAATTTAAAGTCTTACAGAAGACAGCGTGCCCATCATCGTTGATCGGGAACAAACACACAGCTGAGGGCATTTTGAGCCAGGTCACATTAAAAAGACAACCCAAAAAAGCCCTACAGCACCTAACAGAATTTAATTTCATATTAGGGAAAAAATAAAACAATGTGGCTGTAAAAATAATATGGCTTCTGCAAAAGTAATGGCTCAATTTGTTTGTTTTATTATTTATTTGGATATGTTAAACTCAAATAAATAAAAAAAAACTGATCACTAAATGTTATCAGAATGCCATATTGTTTGTTCATTCTCTGTGTACTTACACTTACTCTAAAACAAATCAACAAAACATAATTTGACTAAGGATGTTTAAACATTTGCATATTTTTGGAAAGATACACTTTACTTACCATTCAAAGGTTTGCAATCACATGGATTTTGGAGGAAACAATAATTTAAAAGAAATGGAAACACTACCAGAAGGTATTTTAAGGTTTATATAAATAATAAATAAAATATCGCAATAATACATTTACAGTAATTCCTTGTCAAGTTATCTTTGTCAATATTTGATTAGCACTTTCAGACTCAAGACATTATAAATGTTTATTTTAGTAATTTCATTCACAATGTTGTACATCCTTAGTACTTGTAGCTTTTTACAGCTGATGTCACAAAGCAACTTTACAGAATCTGGGTCTGGGACCCTAATGAAAAAGCCTATTGCAACAGAGGCAAGGAAGAATTTCCTAAGCTGGAGGAAGAAACCTTGGAAGAGAAGCCAAATTCAGTGTCCTAACCGCTAGGCCACCACTGCCCTTTGTTATGTCTCTTTTCCTCAGTATAGTGGGAGAATAGCTGCATAAAGACCAAGATTACACTTCATGGAGACTGTAAAGTAATGCAGTTCATGATGTGCTCTGCAATTACAAAGATTTTTAAAAAATATATGTCTGCAAGATACACTCACACTTGCCGAGTCAGATTTGCTCACAGTGGTGAGAGGAAGCAGATGGCTATTTGAGCTAAAATGTATTTTTTTAATTTCCACTCAGGCCAGAGAGATTCATGCAGGTTGATGTAAGGCAAGTATGTGCCCAAAGGACACTTACTATTTATGTATTCAGTACTATTTCATCATTATTAATATTACATCTAAAATCTCTGGACTGGTTACATGTTTGTGTGAAATTCTGGAGTTCTGGAGCTTGTAGATGGCCTTTAGCCACCCACTGCAGTTTTTATTCGGAGATGGCCATTGAAAAGACTGATTTTAATGTAAGTCATCAGTTTCTTTGTTGGTTCTGGAGCTGGTATTTGGATCTTTTGGATCTTATTACCTGGACCAAAGAAAAGGGGGTGGGGGTGTTATACTCATGGTAAAACATGGAATTGTGGTTGTGGGTTTTAAATAAAAATGTTACTTTCTGTTTATCTAAGACATCAATATAATGTTCATTACCTTGGTATTATCAGGGGTATTAATAAGATGCTTGAATATTTGGTGCGTCCGTCCACACTCCAAAACACTAGGGGTCGGCATTCATGTCCGAAACGCAAAGCAACGTCAACCGAAAAAGGCAGTACCTTTCAAATCATCACAACTAGCAGTCCATTCCGTTACGGTTTGCGTTGAAATTACTTTTCAGTGCATGACAGAAAACAACTCTGCCCCGACCTAAGAGGGGAAATAAGTAAGTAAAATTATTATTGATATATTTTGGCATTTTTGACCGAGTGCTGGTAGTTGATTTTTTTTACGGAAATCTTGTCTTAATTCGCTAGCTGCCGTTTAGCAGGCTAGCCCGTTAGCTCCACTCTTTTCAGCACCTGGAGCTAAAAACGTTGTGCTTGTGAAACGCGGTTTCGCAGCTGCTTCAGACTTATGTGCTGGAAACTAGTGTTACACGCCCACGGTTTAGTTTTTCTACTTAAAAAATAAACGAGTAGAAACTTGGGGGGTACCAATACACTGCTGTTTTTCGTCTAGACACAGGAATAAAATTGTAGTGTTCTACGACCAATACAGCTCCCTCCCCCCAAACATATGCATTTTATTTGTTTTAATATTATTTCCTCTTTTAAAACTGTATAAGTATGAATTACTTTTAAAATGAGTTTCTCTTTTCTAATAACGTGCTTTCTAAATTCTGAAAGTGCCTTTAAATAAACCCAAAGCCGAGAGAAACATAATCTTATAAGCTAATTAATTAATCAACACTTCACTGAGAGAAAGTTGAAGGGAATATTGAGCAGGAGCTACTCCAGGACCAAAGTGGAGAACCTGTGACCAACCTTTTTTTTTTTGTAACATATTGCGAGTAAAAGGTTGATGGCATAAAGATCTTTCTTTTTTTCCAGAGCCTAGTGATTGCATAAGGCAAGTCTGGGTGAGGGTCCCATACCTCAAGGTAAACCTGATTATAAAATTGTGATGGAGGTTGAGCAGAAGAATGGATCTGATCACACCGTGGCCAATGGAAACATCAACCCTGCCAAACGTGGCAGGGGCAGGCCAAAAGGGTCTGTTAATAAGAAGATTACTTCTGTGACAGAAGTAAAACTTAATGCCAGGACATCAAAACAAGTGGATTTTTTTTCACCTGACACTCCGATAAGATCGAAAGTAAAGAAACGTGGCCGTCCTAAGAAGATAAGAATGCCAGGACGGCCAAGAAAGGTCCCCCTTACACCAGAAGAGGAAGCAGAGAGAATGTTGAGGCTTAGCAAACAAAGGAAACGGAGGATTTCTAAGCCTCTTGGGAGACCACGCATCCATCCCCTTGTAGATATTCCTAAGGAGAAAACGGGAAGAGGTCGACAAAATGGGGCTGTCAATAGAAACCTGAAGAAAAGTTTGAAAGGGATTTCTGAGTTGGGTGAGGCCAGTCCTCGAAAAAGGGGAAGGCCAAAAGGTTCATTTAAAAAGAAATTGGGTACGCCATCAATTATAAGTCTATTAAAAAGAGCAAATCCTGGAATGAGGGGGAGACCCCAAGGTTCTGGAACCAAGTTATCAGCCAAGCAGGAGTCAAATGGATTTCCCCGGAAGAGGGGCAGACCTCCAGGATCTGGAACAAAAAAGCTTATACTACAAGAAGATGGAACTCCTCGAAAAAGGGGTCGACCCCCAGGTTCTGGAAACAAAGGAAAAGTGTTAAAACAGGAGGCACATGAATCCCCTCGAAAGAGGGGGCGACCACCCGGTTCAGGAAAACTTGAGACATTTGCAAAAGAGACCGAAAACAGTGATCCCAACCGCAGCATTGACTTTGTCAGCAACCAACCCAGGAAAAGGGGTCGTCCTAGCAAAGCAAGCCTGGCCGAAGCCTCTAGAGTCATTGAAGATAAGGAAGGGCAGAGTGAGGTGATTGATACCCCCTTACCTAAACGACCCCGTAACTCCTTAGGCTCATCTGAGGATTCAAATGAGGAGGGAGAGACTGTCGCAGATGCTGAATACAAGGCTGGTGAGAGTGATGCTGCAATGACGACAACTTCTGTTCTGCCGTCTGAGGGGGGTGGCAAAGGGAAGAATCAATTGGAAAAAGATTCAGTTCTTGTAACTGGGAATGAGAAGAACAGCAGAAAGTGTGCTTCCTCAAGAGTTGTACGTAAAGCTCCCAAAAAAAAGTAATGAAATAAATTGTTGAGTGCAACACAGCACAGAATATTTTTGAATGAGAGAATATCTCATCATGAAGGTTAATTGGTTAATTTGTTTGTTTTTTGGCTTTGTTGCTTGAGGTTTGTGCCTTTTGCATGTGTTTTTAGAGGGAGTTTCATATTTTGACATTTTATTCTATTAGCTTAAGGTTAACCCATGGAAAAAAAAGGCTTTATGTTTGTTCATTGATGTCCATTCTGAGGTCAAATGGAAAGCCAGTGAACTAAACACAGAATTTTCTGTCATTAATAATAGGGTCTCTGCATGACTCGCTTCCCATCTGTCATACGCAAGTCTGAGCAGATTTTCCATTTTTTAAAATGTGATTGTAACAGGTCATAATTGATTAACTGAATTAAGAATAAGGCTCTAAAGTGTTTTTTCGATAACTCCTGAAAAGAATGTCGTCATAATTGATGCATTTTTAAATACTTTGCACACTAGTATGTATGGAGTACATCCTTGCTGGGGAATGCTAAGCATTTTCATTTCTTTGGGGGGAAGAATATTGTTTGCAAGCATTTGGCAGATGCTCTTATCCAGGGCGACGTACACAGGGGCTTTGTAGCCTGCAAAGAAAACCTGTCACACCAGTAACTTAGAATTCAGTTAAGAGCTGCTAGTCAACCAAAATTCAACCAGAGCTGAAAAGACACAAGGGTGTGTTTTTTTTTGTTTGTTTGTTTTTTTTAACATTGTAAAAAAGTTTTTCTTAGTGTGAGACAAATTGTTGTCCTAAGTGCTCTTTAAAATGGCAGGTCTTCGGTTGCTTGAAGACAGTGAGGTACTCTGCAATTCTAATGGTCAGGGAGGTTCGTTTTACAACTTGGCCTAATCTGTGATCGAGAGGTTAAGTTTAATATATACAGCATGTTTCAGACCTTTGGAGAGGAAGGAGAGAAGAGAAACTGTCCTGCATATGTCTACACCACTGATGTCCAGCAAGCGCTTTTTCGGGTTATTACAGCTGATTTGAATACAGTTGGGACATAATTAGTCATCATAAAGCCAATTATTATGTGCGTTATGAATAGAAGAAGATCCAAGGATATTGTCTTAAGCATAGGTGATGGGATAGGGTCAGGTGGGGCTGCAGCAGGCCAGGAGCTGAAGAACATCCGCATGGGAAAGTGCAGTTACGCACGTAAATGGCGTCTAGTCGGCAGTCTTAAGAGTCTGGGAGGGAGGAGATAGTTCTGTTGTTATGAAGAAAAACTGAAGAACCATGGTGGAGGTGGTGAGTTGCATGTTGATCTAGGAGATGGTGGGCAAAGACCTGGTGGAAGAGAGTTAATAGCGGTTACTATAGATGAAGGACAGGAGGAGGATGTTTCAGAAGAGAGGGTAGAACTGTGGATGAAAGAATCTTTGAGGTTACCTCTCCAGGCAGGAAAATGTAAATATATAGCAGTTTTAGCTTTGGTTCCACATTGGGATTTGTAGATCTCCTGTTAACATATTTTTCTATTAGTTTGTTAGTATTTTCTTGCTAAAAACCAGTTTATCTTTGTGACCTAAGCGTCTGTTGTCATTTATGTAGCTAATAAAGAATATGTTCATGCAAGTGAGCTGTAACAGCCGTGTCGCTTCCATTTGTGGATGTTATGGCTTACAATAAAACTCAATGACTGCAACCACAACAAAACACTGGATTGGACACATGAATAAAACTGATTAGGGGTAGGGGTAGATGTTTGAATGTTTCTGAAATTATTTCTGTATCAATCTCTTGGTCTAAATGTCTATATTATGAAGACCTTTTCATTTGATTTTGGGTTATAGTGATGGTGTCACATTAGTTTTGTTGCCTTATGTATGCTCAGTGATGTGCCATAATGTCAATTGTTTCATTTTATATAAGAATGAACAACTGTTATGTGTCCTGTATGTTTAAAGCATTGGTAAAGGTGCTATCTGATGTTGTACAGGTACAGAAATTGTAATGCAAATAAGTATGCCATAACAACTGTGGAGGTTTCATTAACAGGAAGGGGATTAAAATAAAAGTGTGTGAAATCTACCTAAATTAAAATGTAGTTTTACTGGAGTGCTGGAAAATTAGATATGAACATTTTCAGTAACTGACTGCATTGTGTACCTAGTAGTTTGGGGAATGTTTTGTTGGTTTATGTACATCAGGTCCTTGCCCTTGCAGATTTTTGGAGCAGTCTTAATTAAAGATTGATTGTGATCACCTTTGGAAATAAAACTTAAAACTGTTCTGATATATGTTCTTGGTTGTTACTGTGATTTTGAGTGTTAAAGTCCTTGAATTTGGCTGCCTAGCCACAGGTAAAATTAACCCTTGACATTGGCGTGTGTGTGGGTCTGAACAACTAAGAGAACAGGTTGAAATGTGAACCATCAATTGGCCTGTGTGCAGGCAGTCTTAAAAAAAATTTTGAAAATTGGATTTTAAGGCCTTAAGTCTTAAAAACATGAGGATTTCATACACTAGGTCTTAAATGGCTTAAGTTTTGGTCTTAAAAGTCATTGTGAAATTGATGCTACTTGCAACATTTTTTGGCAGGGGGGTATTTAAAGTCCTGACCTGAGTACCACTGAGGTTCCCTTGCCTAAGGTACTGCCCTGTGCGCTGTTGATAGCTGCCCACTGCTCCATGTGTGGTACCTTGTTCATTGGTGGTACCTGGGTCGAGACTTGAACCTGCAGCCTTTTGTTCACAAGGGCAAGGTTCTAACCATTAAACTGCTACTGCCCACCAGTGTGAACACACAGTTTGGTAAATGTGAGTAAATTAGTTTATTTTGTTAGTAAGTCTGAGACTCTTGGATTTTCTTTGATGTGCTTTCTACTTTTTACCAGTATGAACACAAAATCTGTCTTAAATTTTATTCATAACAGTCTTAAGAAGTTGTATTAAATCTTAAATTTGGCTTGTTGAAACCTGCAGAAACCCTGTGTGTGGTGAGCCATAGATTAGAGTGGTGTCCATTAGCACCAATCTCCCTCGTCAGCACTGAGGAACGCATAGGTGCGTCAGAAACCCTGTTGAAAACCATGACAAACAGCTGAGAGGACGGGTACGAGAGCAGTTCAGTATGTAGTCCCATGCTCACAGAACTTTGTAGGAGGTTACAGGACTGTAGAAGTCGCAAAACTCAACAGTCAAGGCTGTTGTTTGTATGTGACACAAACATGAATATTAGCATGACTTCAGGTTGCCGGGGCATGAACCAGATTACACTTAATGGAGATTATGAAGTGATGCAGACCATGAAGAGGCATCTTTTAAAAAACATTACATTGCAAACACATTGAGAGGTCAGATATAAAATGCTTTGTTTCAGAGAAATTTGCTTACAATGGTGAGAGGAACCAGATGTCTGTGCTTCTGAAAGGGTGTACATGAAACTATTATAAACCTGGTGGATGAGGCCTGAGGCACTGCTTATTGAAAGGTTATGGAATAAAATGTATTTTTTTAATTTCCACCCATTCCTGAGAGGTTCATGCAGGTTGATGTATGGCAAGTATGTGCTCAAAGGACACTTACTATTTATGTATTCAGTACTATTTCATCATATTAATGTCATAGGGTGCAAAATTTTACAATTCTAAAATGCAACCTCCTGGCAAAGGTAAAACATGGGATACTGGTTTTTGAGTTTTAAATGAAATGCTGCTCTTTTGTTCATCTAAGAAATCTTTTTAGAGTTATACTTTTCAGCTAAAACATTTTTGGTGCTTTTGGGAGCACACACCACTTTGTTGGGCAGTGGTGGCTTAATGGTTAGGACAAGGGCTTGTGTGCTACCACTCAGGTACCCTGGAGACAGGTACCGTCTCACTACACTGCTGCCTGGGCACTGTTGATCACTGTCCGCTGCTCCACATGTGCACTTGTGATTGATTAAATACAGTTGTCACATTTTCTCGTGTTTGCACCTTGTGTATGACTGTGTTCACAAGGACAAATAAGTCACTTACTGTCATACTAACTGTGTTCTGGGATGGAACATTGCCATGAAGATTTCATTCGACCATAAGAGCATTACCGGTACTGATGCTGGATGCTTGATTCTGGGTCACAAAAGTCAGTCCAACTCATCCCACAGGTATAGGATGGAGCTCCAACCAGAGCACCGTGCACAGACAAACGGTGGGAGACAACGCTTTGTAGAGGGGTTGAACTAGCTGTCCGTGTGAAAACTGTAAGAAATAAGTGCACTTAAAAGAAAGTGAATTGATTCATTTGGAACGGGAATCTGAATACAGTTGAATATTTGATGCACTTCCGTTTACACTCCAAAACACTAGAGGGCGGAATTCATGTCTAAGACGTAAAGCAACGTGAACCGAAAAAGGCAGTACGTTTCAAATCATCACAACCAACCGTCTCGTCCAGTCCGGTGTGGTTTGCATCGATATTATTCTTCAGTGTATAAGAGGTAACAACTGTGCCCTGACCTAAGAGGTAAGTAAGTAGAATTATTTTAAAAACATTTTGGCGTTTTTGGCCGGGTGCTAGCAGTTGATTTTCAGTACGGAAATCATGACTTAATTTGCAAGCTGCTGTTTAGTAGGCTAGCCATTTAGCTCCACTCTTTTCACCACCTGGAGCTAAAAACGTTATGCTTGTGAAACGCGGGCTCGCAGCTGCTTCAAATTTATGTGTTGGAAACTGATTTTACACGACCACGGCTTTTCTGAGGAATTTTTTTAGTTATTTAACTAAAAAATAAAATAAATAAACACAAAAGTAAAAATGTAGGCGTTCCATCGCGTTCTGCTGTTTTTCTACTCGACACAGGAATTACATTTTAGTGCTACGACCACTACACCTCCCTCCATCTTTCCACCCGTCCATTAGTACACAGTATTTTCTTCTGAGGTTAATAACTTTTTTAACCATATTTTTAAAATGCTACTGAGAAGTCTACATGTCTCAAGTATGAATAAAATGACACTGACGTTTAATGACTGAAATAGAGCGACTTAAACTCGGGTAAACTTGCAACTTGTTGCTCATTTTCCTTTTGAAACTTTAGCACTATGGAAATATTGTTGTAAATATTAACAGCTTTTACCAATGTGATTTATTTCTTTGAGGCATTGGTGCCCAACTTTACAACATTTAATAATCCAGGCAGTGGAAAATATATTTAAATGAATAAGAAAAAAATAAAATAATGTACATATTAGAACTATAACAGCAGGCATGTGTTCATACAAATAAAGGTAATGGTTCTTTGTGTGAGGACATGGAAGAATTGGCCTTGCTTAGCTGTAAAAGTAATGTGTGTCATTATGGGGATTATAGTCAATCTTGGTTATTTTTTGTATCTGCTGATGCTGTTACAGATTAAAAACATATTTTTAACAATGCATAATTGGGACTACATCCTTTTGGATTAGAAAAATGTAACTTGTTTGTAGATTAAATATTTTTTGAGTTTAAAAATTAGGGAAATTTAGAAAAAGTCTTTAGCCCAGTGTTCCCTACACATTCAGCTCTTCCAGAGCATGTATCATCAAATATTAATTTAAAATATTAGATGAACAGCAGAAATAAACAAAATTAACACCAAGCCCAAAGCAATGAGCTTTCTAATCAACAACAGAACTGAATTTGGGTTATATTGTGCTTGTATTTCACTTCAAATATAAACATTCATCTGCACAATTTAAGAAAATCCTTTATTTACGTTTATTTATTGCATTACTGAGCGCTGTTTCACACCTATGAATGTGTGTATCCTTTTTTAAAAAAAAAAGTTTGATTTAGGGAAGTGATCCACTTCCAGGCCTGAAAGTGTTCATCACTTATTATTTCATTGTTTATATTGTAGGAAAAGAATAACAAGGAAATTTCATTTCATCCTTTTTCTAGGGGAAAATTTCTAATTACTTATTAAACCAAATGAACACTGTGGTTTTAAACTTAGCCAAAATTCAAAATGTATAATTTTTCATTGTAAGTTTGTGCTTAATGTTGATAGGCTTGATTAATCAGACTGTATAATTTCATGTTTTCTGTAACCTTCCATTAAAATATAATTACTTTAATAAAATATATCCAGTTGGCATAATGTTTAACTTGAAAACACACCATAGTACATTATTTTAGATTAGGTTAACTACCATATGACCATATTGAATGTAAGCTCTTTCCAAAACTTTTAAATGTTTAGATAAACAAATGGCCCTTTCACAACAAATGCTTTTTCAGCTTTTACTACTTTGAAATGAGCCAAATTAAAAAATCTAATTATTTTAAGAAACTCCCTTGATAAATGAAAATAACACTGACTTTGTTGTTTATTTCCTATCATCTAGTTGTATTTTAACTTAAAAACAATATTGATTTAACTTGCTTGCAATGCTTATTTATTTGGTATTTAACGTTTTACCACTTTTTAAAGTACCTAATATACAGCTATGCTATGAAGAAAACAGTTTTAAATTTAAAGATGTGCTTTACAGTGTACTATATTCAAGTATTTGTTTTATTGAATGCCTACATTAAAAAAAATCATACCGGTCAGGAAACTGGTATTCAGAGAAATGCATCTGAGAAAATTAGTAAAGAAAGTTCAACAGTATTAAATAAATTGTTAAATTATTGAAAGGGAAACAAAGCATATTATTTCAGTCATGCACAACCAGTTGTATTGTTTGTATAAAAAAGTGTGGATAAGTTTTTTTAAATGTTCTTGAAGATAACTCTCTTGTATTGTCTAAAAAATTAATGGTTGGTAATAAAGAGCCTTATTAAAAAGCCAAATTAAAGATGTGATACAGAATCAGAAATTTTGGAGAATGATTCGTGATAGTCATGAAGTAGGTTTCAGATGACTCCAAGTTTCAGTTAATTTTGGTCAGACTGTCTGAAGTTGACTTAACTGACTCTTCTAAAGTTAGTTTTACTGAAATCATGTCAATTCAAAATTCATGTTATGTAATGTGTAAAGTGTAATTCATTTTTTGTAAACTACATGTTTTTATATCGGTGTCCTGAAAAATAAATGTAATCCAGCTTAAAGCAGCATAACATTTGTATAGAGTATTGTATTGTGAGAAGAGTTCTGTTTAAAAACAAAACATGCTGATGTGAAGGATGAAGCCTTATGTATATATATATCTTATTTTTTTCCAGAGTCTAGGGATTGGATAAGGCAAGTCTAGGTGAAGGTCCCATACCCCAAGGTAAACCTAAAAACACAAAATTGTGATGGAGGTTGAGAACAATGGATCTAATAACACACTGGCCAATGGAAACACCAACCCTGCCAAACGTGGCAGGGGCAGGCCGAAAGGGTCTGTTAATAAGAAGATTACTTCTGTGAGAGAAATACCACACAATGCCAGGACATCAAAACAAGTGGATTTTTTTTCACCTGACACTCAGATAAGACCAAAAGTAAAGAAACGTGGTCGTCCTAAGAAGATAAGAATGCCAGGACGGCCAAGAAAGATCCCCCTTACACCAGAAGAGGAAGCAGAGAGAATTTTGAGGCTAAGCAAACAAAGGAAACAAAGGATTTCTAAGCCTCTTGGGAGACCACGCATCCATCCCCTTGTAGATATTCCTAAGGAGAAAATGGGAAGAGGTCGACAAAATGGGGCTGTCCGTAGAAACCTGAAGAAAAGTTTAAAAGGGATTTCTGAGTTGGGTGAGGCCAGTCCTCGAAAGAGAGGAAGGTCACAGGGTTCATTTAAGAAGCAGCTGGGTACACCTGATGGAACTCCTAGAAAGAGAGGGCGACCCCCTGGATCTGGGATGAAGATAAAATATGTGAAGCAAGACTTAGATGGAAGTCCTCGAAAAAGGGGGCGACCCCCAGGATCAGGGATCAAGATAAAATATGCGAAGCAAGAATCGGATGGAAGTCCTCGAAAAAGGGGTCGACCCCCAGGTTCTAGAAACAAAGGAAAAGTGCTAAAACAGAAGCCACATGAATCCCCTCGAAAGAGGGGGCGACCACCAGGTTCAGGAAAACTGAAGACTTTTGCAAAAGAGACTGAAAACAGTGATCCCAACCGCAGCATTGACTTTGTCAGCAACCAACCCAGGAAAAGGGGTCGTCCTAGCAAAGCAAGCCTGGCTGAAGCCTCTAGAGTCATTGAAGATAAGGAAGGGCAGAGTGTGGTGATTGATGCCCCCTTACCTAAACGACCCCGTAACTCCTTAGACTCATCTGAGGATTCAAATGAGGAGGGAGAGACTGTCGCAGATGCTGAATACAAGGCTGGTGAGAATGATGCTGCAATGACTACAACTTCTGTTTTGCCATCTGAGGGGGGTGGCGAAGGGAACAATCAGTTGGAAGAAGCTTCAGTTCGTGTAACTGGGAATGAGAGTAACAGCAGAAAGTGTGCTTCCTCAAGGGTAGTAGGTAAATCTCCCAAAAAAAAGTAATGAAATAAATCATTGAGTGCAACACAGCACAGAATATTTTTGAGTTTTTAACAAAAGCACAAGATGTCTCATCTTGAAGGTTAATCATTTCATCATTTGTTTCTTTTTTTTGTTGTTTTTAACATGTATTGCTTGAGGTTAGTGCCTTTTGCATGTGTTTTTAGAGGAGGTTTGGTATTTTGACATTTTGTTCTATTAGCTTAGGGTTAACCCAAAGTAAAAAAAATGGCTTGATGTTTGTTTTGATGTCCATTCTGAGGTAAAATAGAAAGCCAATGAACTAAACACATTTCTGTCATTATTAATAAGCTGTTTGCATGACTAGCTTGCCATCCTTCAAAAGCAAGTCTGAGCACATTTGCATTTTTTAAATGTGATCCTAATATGTAAGAATTTAAAGGAAATTAAGAATAAGGCTCTAAATTGATTTTTTTTTTCAATGTGTGTTTTGTTTTATTTGTAGTCTTTTTTTTTTTTTTTGGATAGAGAACGTATCCTGTATGTTGCACTGTGAACAGGGTTGCAAACTCATGTGTACGGAGTGCATCCATGCTGGGGAAATCTTAGCATTTCCACTTCTGGGAAGGTTAGACGTTTAGCAAGAATATTGTTTGGAGGGTATTAGGAATGTAACTTAGGGCCCTTATCCCTTTTTAAAAGAACTCTAGGTGGGAAAAGGGGGGTGGGGGGTGGAAGGAAGCCCAGCAATTTTTGAGGTTACCTCTCTAGGCAGGAGAATGTAAATATACATCAGAATTTTAGATCTCCTATAAACATGTATTTTTGTTTGTTTCCTGCTTAAACTTGTTTGTTGCATTAAATCCCTCTAGTTGGTTATGATTTTGGGCTAAACTTCAGTTTTTTTTGTGTGTGTGTGTATTTAAGTCAGCTGTAACAGCCATATCACTTCCATGATTGCATTAAAACTCAATGGCTGCATCCACAATAAAACACTGCATAGAACACTGCATAGACACATGGATAAAACATTTTTTTTTAGGAAGGAGGGGTGTTTGAATGTTTCTGAAATTATTTCTGTGGATGTCTCTCAGTCCAAGTTTCTGTATTATAAAGGCCCTTACATTTGGGTTATGGTGATGGTGTAATTAAAGTCACATTTGTTTTGTTGCCTTATGATCTGTATGCTCAGAGTGATGTGCCACAAAAGTTTCATTTTGTACATGATTGAGCAACTGTGATGTCCTGTATGTTGTAAACATTTGTGAAGGTGCTTTTTGATGGTGAATTGGTACTGAAATAATAATGCAAACAAGGATTTGTTATTCAGGGGCGGGGGGAGGCCTGAATGGATCAAAACATTCCAGAAAATAGTTTTTATACATATGTCAAATTCCATCATACTTTGTAATAATGTTTATATATGACCCACCCACCCAACACTGGCCTCTTTTGTTGGCATTTTTGTTTTTTTATTCATTTTGACCAATGATGTGTATTACTCCTATATAACAGTTATTTTATGTTCTTTAATAATGTAATGCTTACAATGATCATTTTAATTATACCATGAAAAGTTAAATGTCTTTTGGTGTTAGCTGTCAGTTTATAATTGTAAGGACATTTACATTCATTTTTTTTTAATTGATTGAAGGCAACAATCAGAAATCTAGAACAAAACACAAAAGACCAAGAATTAAAATAATGAAAATCACCTGGGGGAGTACTCCCAATAATAATGACATAAGACACATTTTGATTAAACTGTGATTGCTGTAGTTATTCTTTTCCTTCCTTGTTTTAGGCAAATTAATCATGGTCAAGCTCTTGGCATTTTCAGTAACTGCGTTGTGTGCGTAGTAGTTTGGAGAAAATACATGGTCAGTTTATGTACATTAAAGAAGGCTTTGCCGTTGCAGATTTGATGAGTCTATACAATACATTGGCAATTGGCTGCTACTATATTGGGGGAAATAATAAAACCTAAAATTACAGCAAACAGAATAGCCTACATGAACATTGCTTTAGCTCAGAAAAGTGCTGGTCTTTTGAAATCTGCCACTTGCACTTGTGGAATATACTGTTCATTAAAGTAAATGTTTAAAATACCTTGGTCTTTGAAACGTTTTATGTAGTAAATGTGTATGTCCTTAGGTGAAACGTGTACAAAGCGACTGCTTTCTTTTATCCTAAAATGACTGACTTTCCACTTTCTTTTTGACCAAGTCAATTTGAGTATGCTGTAAGTGCTTAGACTCCTTTAATCTAGCATTGACTTTTTGGATGTTTGATTTAGGTATTAATCTGTAATCATAACCATTAGATACTGTTTAATGTGAGATGTTACTTTATCTTAATAAAATACTCAGTTGTTCATGAATGGTGTATTGTGTATTAT
>JBBPDA010000138.1:5944795-5955963 GCA_037974385.1 Arnoldichthys spilopterus
CTCCAGAGTTACTGTGAGATTGGACAGTTTACTCCGGGCTGCAGGTGGCCCTATTATGAGTACTTCTGTTTTATCAGTTTAGTAGTAGGAAGTTTATAAGCATCCACTGTTTAATGTCATTTACACATTCCTCAATTTCATTAAGCAAAAAAGAATCTCAGTTTACAGAGATGGCATCAGTTAAAAGGCTACAGCTTGGAGCAACATATCTAGCATATGCCCATGAAGAATATGAAGTACATAGAGTTGGTTTGTGGTAGTGGAACTAGTCAGGAACTAGTTCTGTCTACTTTCCCCTCCTAACTTTATAAGATTTTAAAATATTTTTACTTAAGTACAGTTTCTGTACTTTAACTACATCTTATTCTGTATACATGGTATTTGTTTGCACTTTATTAGAGCTGTATTTCATATATGTGTGCTATATTAGATAATAAAGTTATGACTGTCTGTGATGTAGCTACATTTCAGTAACTTCTAGGGTATAATCTACAGATCAGTAAGTAAGAATAGAAGATGATTGAGGCAACTCTGACCTTCTATCCCAGAATTTAGGAGGGGTATTATTTCCACTTTTGTAGCATGAGTGAACAGCTCAGCACAGTTGGAGGAGAACTAGAACTGCCTCTCTGGTTACATCAGCCAATATCGCTAGCATCGGGAGTGATGGGGAAAAAAGGATTTGCATCTTTGTTATTTTGAGCGGAAATATAAGTATAAAATGAAATATAAGTGTAGTTTCTCATTTTCCCTGTAGTGCACATTCTCTAAGCTAATGAACAGAGTATAATTTTTTTACATTTTGCTTTTGGATTATTCAGTCTGGTTGGGGGGAATTCAGCATTAACGTAAAATGGTTAGGGTTAAGAAGGGAGATTATTTTTGCAGGAGCAATGTTAACACTTTTTATTACGCTTACAGTCGTTTGTGGTATACCTTTTGGGAATAAATGCGGCAGGAATATTTGTGTGCATGCGAAAGGGGGAGGATTTTTGCACAAGGTCCCAGTCCGACGCGTCATTGGGGACTGCTTTGGGAATGCCCACAGCTAATCCAGTGGCTTCATAACACCAGGGCAACATGTCAGCCAAGTCTTTGATGGAATACTCTGGAATGAAACCCTGTGTCTGTCAATCAGTGCTTGGTGGCTTCACACTTTGCCCAGTACTGTTAGTTAGGTGGATTACCGCTTGGTTCTTTGGTGTTACAAAGTTTCAGTTCAGGATAAATGTGATGGTAACTTTTGGAAAACTATTCAGTTTGGGACAATATGTTGAATATACTCAATGGGTCACAGCTTGTTTGCACTCGTAGTAAATTGCTTTCGTTAACATCAAGTAGGTGTCGCATTCATTAGAATTCGCTATTAAAAACGATTATCACTGAAATGTTCAGAATTAGGTCAGAGGTAATCTACCATGACGTTTCAGCTGTAAGACACTTCACTTTGAGGTGAAAGGTTATTTAGCATATTTGATGTAAAAAAAAATTTTTTCCAGCGGTTTGGGTTTTCTCTTTTAGTTTTAAACACGGTGGTCTTATTACAAAACAATTCTTACCATTAAGAAGTGCTAAGGGAGAGCTTTAGTTAAGATATAGTTAGCTTTGACTTTATCCAAAAATACAATATGGGACGATTGCCATATTCTCTTTGGGGTTGGATGTCACATGTGACAAACAACCCATTTAATGGCATATAAATGCATGAGGTGATACACCTAGATCTTTCTTTTTAAATAGAAATATGGTCAGAAATTGTGTCAGGAAGACAAACAAGGGCCAGACAACCACCAGAGGTAGTGCTCAGGGCAGTCTGAGAGATGAACAACAAATCAGTCAGAACAACTGCTAAAGATTTTCAGATAAATTATCAAACATCAGCAAGATATTACAATTAAATAAGTCCTTCAAAGGAACCTAGGACCTTCTTGCTGTGAGGCGTTAATGCCTTAATGCAGACATATGTAATAGGCAGGTACTTCTAGAATTATCATACTGGTGAAATTGTAAGCCTCCAAGGGTATGTCTAGCATTTCTGAAGAGTTTTAGAGAGGTCAAAATACAGTTACATCTTGTATGACCACATGGTGATACACACTTTAAAAAAGGAAGCAAGTCTGTCGTTCATGCAATGTATTTTGTTGTTCATACAATGTTTTTTCCTCATTCCAATGACTGAAAATTATGTTTCTTCAAAAAACCATCTTTTTAAATTTATTTTCATGGTTGAATCAATAATTTAGTGTGATACAATATAAACTGACAGCAGAACGTCAATGTCAAATATTTTGTGGGATTGCTTCAATTTAAGTTCATTCAATTACTTATTTCTTTCACAGTAACTCATATTACACCAACCTGCCCTACTGTAGATTATATTTTTGTACTTTAATTTTTGTTTATCTAAATCTGCAATTAGAAAGAAAGAAAAAAAACGTTTGGGACTGGCACATTAAGTGAGCCAAATGCACTAAAAACTGACATCTGAAAACACTGCTCATAAGACTGGTAGATTAAAGACCACACACAAATCTTTGAATTCAGACATCAGGTATTGTTAAGTGAACGTGGAAGACAAAACCCAGTATCTGACATTAGTACAATACAGAATTTGATAGAACATCTGTAACAACCAAATTACAAAGTAACATTACAAAGGCTTCATGAGAACTCCATCACAAGGCCATTATTAGTCATAATGCTGTAATATGCAGTGCTTGCCATCAGTAAAGCAGCAAGAAAAAGAGAATACTTACTTCAAACATAAAACAAATTAGGCATGTATGCAGATTTGAAGCCAGGCTATACAAAGAGCACCTACATCACCACCCAAACCTGCTATGCAAACTAACACCAGCCATATGATGGAGAGATCCACATGAGTAACCGTCACTTTCACACCTGTGAAACAAATCAAACAAACCACTAATGTCTTCAAGAGCACCAAGAATCCAGTCAAACTGAATACAAAAGAATCCATATTGCAGGCCAATCTCAGCAATAATAGCCAATTTTTGTTCATACCTTACAATACAGCGGGATTAATACACAAAGAAGACAGCACTTCATCCGGTACCGCTTGTGTTAATGCTATTCACTAAAAAGAGTCCAGAGGAATAGTTGTATCATTTGACTGACTGAGTTCATAGAGTAGTGAACTTAAATGAGCACCAGAGAAAGTTTATCACAGCAGCCTGTTGTGGAATGAACCTGAACTGTGGTCTTTGATTTCAAAGTGAAAGTCAGTGTTGTGTGCAGTATGTGTCCATGTAAGAGCACAGCAAAAAAATAAAATAAAAATAATACAAATTTCTGCAGATCGTAATGTGAAGCAGTTCGTAATCCCCCATATGCATCATCCAAGGTAGACCTGGTGGGGAAAACCTAGCTAACGTGAGATATGAACTAGTTTTTGGTAAATCTAATCAATCCATGCTCCGCCCACATATGCATTCCTCCATAGAAAATTGTTGCAAGGTTAGACAAGCTTTACACAACATGGACAAAAGAGAATTTTGGTCCAAGTTCATTTAAAATGCTGATTAATTAGTAAGTCTGTGAAAGGTTAGGACACGTGTAATCAAGCTAAAAGTAACAAAGTAAAAATCGGTTACCATTTCCCATTTGCCTAGTTTCTATTAGCTAGAACACAGTTGAGCTTAGTGTTCAGCTTGGTAGTGTGTAATTTAAAATTTGGAAACCAGGCTTCCTGAGTCATTCATCTTTCTAAGCTTTGGCCCCACCTCCCACCCCTCAATTACTCAAGGTAATTGTAGTCAGTGCAGATGTCTGTTGGCTGATGTTAAACTGAATTGGGGACAAAACTGATGGTGAGGTGACGATGAGTCTTCTCTTTAGACTGAATGGGATTTTGCCAAAGTTCTGTAAAGATTGTCCAACCTAACAGTTGGTACACTTCTGGGTGGAGCAGCGACTGTCCAACTGTGCATAAACCATGGAAAATTACCAAAATAGTGCCAGAAGTTGAGAATGTTTCATTTGGAAATATCTCTGAGAACTAACTTCTGATGGGGGCACTGTGTGCCAGTGTTTGACTAAAAAAAATATTTAAAAAATTGGGAAAAGAACAGTAACGTAGGACGTAAGTGGATGTCCATGCTTAAGGACAGAGTGTGCTCCCTGATTTTTTCACTCCATAGTTCATGTATCTGTACATGATAATACATAAAAACACAACCAAACAACCATAAAAAAGGATAAATCAATTACATTAAAAAAAAAAAAAAAAGCAAAATAACAACAATAACAAAAGCAACGGTCATTACTTAAACCATAAATTAAGCTACAGTTGTAACGGCGCTCCTTCATCCATCCATCCAACCCTTCCTTCTGTCAGACAGAGAGAAGAAAGGGAGGACAGAGGAGAGGAGGAAAAGCACCAGATTAAGCAGAGAGCTGATCTATATTAGTGTCTATAGAGGGCTGGGTTTTGGGGGGTGTGGGAATTCAAACACTTTGTGCCTCTCATCCTTTTCTCTCTACCTTCCTCTCTGTCTGTGTTTTCTTTTCTAATTCAGAAAAGAAGAATACAGAGATTGTTCATTTTTTCTTCCGCTCTTGTGAACATCTTGGGCAGTACCTACAAAAGAGACATAATATACATAAACAAACCAAGTTAAAATGAGAAATGAGCCTAAACAACTAGAGCCATCAATGTCAATTACAGAGGAAATACACTCAGTTTATAGTGATGCTTAAAGGTCTGTGAGTCCTTTAGAATTTTCTTCATTTTTGCATTAATGCGATCTGGAATTCCATTAGATTTTTAGTCTTAAAAGTAGATCCAGTATTAATCCAGTAACCTACCTATTATTTTGCAACAAAGAATACATAACCTTTCAACAATGACAAAATACTTTACTAAAACGACAACCTAGAGAGCTTTCAGACAAGGGGTATACAATTTTATCTTTAGAGGGCTGGTGCTGCTGCAGGTCTCCCCTCCAACAAAGTAGGAACTCAATTGATATTCTGTTTGAAGACTTAGACCAACTGATTGAACAAGAAGAGATTCAAGTGTGGTCCTGCTTGTTTAAAATTAAATCCCACAGTTACACCAGCCCTTTTTTTGGTCTAATTGGACACCCCTTAATTAATTATTTCTGGGGATGGTACCTTGCTCGTGGGTACCTCACAGGGGCAACTGTTACACCACCACTGCCCCAGATCTTTTTTTTTTTCAAAAAATACATAACCAAATATTATCATTTTTATTTAATTTGTTTAACTAGGTTTTCTTCATCTACTTTTAGGACTTGTTTAAAAATCAGATGTTATTTTAGATCATATTCATATAAAAAAATATAGAACATTTTAAACAAATTTTTAAGCACCACTGTTACCAGAAGATACATTTATGACATAAGTAATATTGATTTTAATTACTTTTCTAAAAATCAAATAATCAAGCTTGATCAAGTCACCTTGAAAGCCCAACCCCAACATTTCTATAAATAAGTGCAGTGTGTTTCCTTTATTGGCTCCCAAGTTGAGATCTATAGTTTCAAGGACACAGGTCACATGACAACTCACCATTTTCCCCTGGGCTTAGTGGTCAGCCCAACACAGGCAAAGTGGAACCACTCAATGGAGCACTGTGAATATAAACAGACAGATAGACACACACACACACATGGTCCGTCATCTAATGAAATAATATGAACAGAAATTGCAACACTAAGCACAGCGGTAAAGAAAAGTCACAGTCACCAAAAGACAATTAGAGAGAAAATCCTGGAAATGAAATTATATATGAAACATAGAAAATAATTATGAATTAACATAAAGAGCACATGTAGATTGTCTTACAGGTATTGATATGCAAACTGCATTCAAACTGATTAATTCTAATCCACTGCCTTAGTATTTCAGACACTGTGCTGCACTTAACTCAGTTAGATAGGGGTAATTATGTGTGGAATTACACATTTAGTTGGTTAGTGTTCTTTTTGTACTGATGACACACAATATACTAAAAAGTTTGACACACAGTGGGAATTAATTTTTCATACTGGCCAGCTCTAAGTGACACAAATCACATTGGTTTTAATTTGTGAGGTAAATGTGAAACTGAAAAGAAAAACCTTCATTTTTGCCATTATTAAATCAACTGAAAAACAATTCGCATAAATTTGCATTGTAACAATCTTTGCCAAGAGTGAATGCAACTTATTTTAAAAAGCCATTCAAACACCTACAGTGCAGTTCACTGCTCATGCTTTCAACACAGCAAAACTAAATTCTGAGTAGAATATTCATACCAACCAATATTCCTCAGTGCATATCCATTAAGTGTCTCTGGGTGTCGGCTACACCAAATGTACTGGCCTTATTCATCCCTATACTTATTTCTGAATTAAACATGAAATGGTTATTGCTGTCAAGCTAAACCACAGGAAAATGTGTTTACAAGTGCTAAAATGTAAAGACCAATCTAATGTTGACTTCTGATTCAATAGCTTCCTATTTAAATTTTCTGTTAATATTTAAATTCTCAGGAGTAAGGCAAACTGTATTAAAAAGTGATAGGCTAATATGAAAATTTAAAAACATGAAAAAAAAACAAGGAGGTTTAAAAGAAAATTTAAATATGGACGGAATATGTGGGAAAAAAACAGGAAAAAACTAACAACAGGTCTGGAATTAAATAAGATTTACAAAAAATTGCAAAGTAGTAGTGGACAGTATGAGCAAAAAATGTATCACAGTATAATTAAAATTTCTGATGGCTTTGTTATACATCATGGTATAGCAAACATACTTGTTTTCTCAAACAGAAATCTATTAGAAAAGAGTAAGTCTATTTTTGTAGGTTAAAAATGGCTTATTTTATTTCAAATAGTGTCATGGAACATATGTTCCATGTATGTATAAATTATTCTTTTTGTACAGAATAGCAAAACAAAACAAAAACACTTAAAAAAAGTTATTGAATGGCAGTTTTTCCAACCTTATCCTAAAAATCAAATTTGAAGATGAAGTCGCAAAACTGTTCTTTAAAGACAACCAAACCATGCTAAACATATACACATACATAAACAAATAAAATACATAAAAATATTGCCTTGGAACTATTTTACAACTTTAGAAAACTAGCTAGGCCTACTCTGTTCATAGCGAACTCCTACTTGTGCGGGTAAAACACAGCCAGAGCATAAATAATCCCTCACCTAAACTTTAGATAGCTACAGGGATAGTTTTGACAATCCATTATATATGTACAGCAAATCTGGAAAAGACATGTTCACAGGCAGCAACTGTTTGTGCTTAGATCTGGAGTGAGAATGCAAGATGATACACTGTACTTCATTGCTGTTAGTGTTTTCAGCCATCACATAATGTAGATAAATGTATTAGTTGTTTTCAATTTAAAACTTGGTGAAATAATGTAATAACTATGATGAATTTAGTCACAAAAAAATTGTGATATAAAATTCACATCTCTTCTCAATAAACAAATGATTAAACAATTAAATAACTCACATCAGTGTTGTCACAGCCGATCATCTCTCCATAGGAGACCTGGTGGCACAGGCAGTAAGTTGGTTCATTAGGGTCCACTGGCATGTCCAACACGTCTGAGGGGTGAACGTTCCCAAAGTTCACAGCTGGAGAAGAGAACTCAGCCCTGCAGTATACAGGGCAAAAAAAAAAAACAGTAGACGTGGATGTGAAGTCTAGAGTTACACTAGCATGCCATGTTGAGAAAAAAACTATTATGCAATTCCAAATGAAAACTGGGTTTATTCTATTACTATACAAGGTTGCTGCATAACTTTCCAACTGAAACTTTGGGATTCTTAACGAGTTTCTAAGACTTCAACAAAGGAGAAATAAGAAAATTTTCACTGCACACAAATGCACATGAACTTATATATATATATATATATATATAATACTATATATTTACATATTTGTGTGTGTGGGAGTACTACTCACGACTGCATTAGTTTGACTTTCTTCTGGGCACTCTTAGGACTGCAATCATCATCTGAATTCTTGACCTTGGACCTGGTGCGAGAGTGGATTTTTTTCTCCTTAGGTCCCCGGAGGTCACCTGGAATATAAAACAATAGTAGTAGTTGTAATAAAAATAATAATAAAATAAGTCATTTTTGGATTAACTTTTCTATATTTAAAAATTATAGATTCAAAACACACAAGAAGCTAATACTTCATAGACTTCATGAAAATGAAATGAAATAAAGGTCTGTGGGAACTGAACATATAGGACATGTGGCAGACTGTGATTAGGCTGGAGAATGCAGGTGTGCTCCATTAAGACTGACACTTACTCTTGTTTCCTTTGCTGGAGGTAGAGTCATAGTCTGTGCTTTCTATCTGTTTCTCTTTAAGATCTGCCTCAAAGCGGGCCAGGTCTGTGTCCAGCCTCCTGATGTGTTTGTCCACCTTAAAAACAAAGGAAATCTAATTTGCTTTTCTGTTATCTTGCAAATCTCCTGAGTAAATATACAGTGGAGTTTAAAAGAATTAGCCTTTCTGTTTTTAAGTTACCAGCCACAATGAAAATATTATCCAAATTCGCTAGGATTGCATTGAATCTCAAAATGATCAAAGAATTCTATAAGCATGAGTAAATATGTATTGATAGCTTTTTAGTTTTTAAAGTGTTATGCTTTCATATGAATGATTACCCAGGCATGTTAAATTCCTTAGCAAGATTAAAATTAATAAATCAAGTTAACCATTTAAATAAATGCACATTGACCCTACTTCATAGATCAAACATATTTACTAATCTTATCTCTAAATACTATATAACACAATCAATTTTCAAAATAAAAGTCCATAAAGAAATAACAAAAATTTGGGCTTTATTTCACACAACACAGAAATCCTGGGTGTAAGAAATTAAAGGTCTACATCATGAAGTGCTGCTGCAAATGGACTCACCATCTCGTAGGTCTGCATAGCCAGTTGCACCTTGTCATCTCCAAACTCCTTGCACTTCCCATAAGACTGCTGGATCTGCCTCAGGAGAGAGAGCTTCTGCTCGGAGGAAAGTGTGCGTGCGTTAGCTGTGTACTCACGAGCAAGGGAATCTATCTGCCCTTTCAGATCTAAACGAAGAGGAAGAAATAACAGAACATAATTAAAAAGCATATCAGACTGAAACAGACTGGTTCTTATTTTCATCAGTTATAAATAAATCTATTTTCGCTTTTCAAATGAACACAACATGCTGCACGCTTTACCCTCGGTACGCTGGTCCAAATCACGCATGAGCTGGAAATTTCTTTGCAGCTCAAAAGGAAGGTTCTCTATGCCTGTGAAGTTAGAAAACCGCAGCATATATATATATATATACACACATATGTGAAAAACAGCCACATTGGTGCTACATCAATTTGTCTAAACCCAAAATAAATTCTGCGTTAAAAATATATTTGTCAGCAAAAGTGGCTAGGCGTATTTGCTAAAAACATTAGCTGGTGGCTAACAAATCAAACTTGCTGAGCGCCTGCAACGTTAGTGAGCTAAAGCGCATTTATGCAAACTGATAGCTAACTCGCTGATGCATCTAAGGACGTAGGTTATAGTCTATGCTCAATATTTTTAAGAACAATAAAAAGTCTTCTCTCTATACTGCGCTAGCTAGCGCAGAGGATAGCAGTAAGAATGCCGTTAACCAGCTAGCTTGTTAGCAAGCAGTTTCTCGATCTGGCAGACTTGCCAGGAATGTAAGTACTGGCTTCGTTACTATCAGTCTATAATTTTATGACAAATCCAGGGTATCATTACAAGTAATGCCAGCTCTATGCATAGATAATTAAACAGCAGTGTCCAGCCGCTGTAAATGAAAATAAAGACAACTGACTCACTGTCCAGATAGTGCTCCAGATACATCCCAGCCGCCATCTTGAAAAACACAAACAAAAGTTGGTTCCAATGCTGGCGGAAGGAGAAGTGTTGGGTGTCCAAACCGTACCGGCTGCCCAATCCGCATACGCTTTCGGAAACACGGCGTATTTCTTTCCGCATGTGTTACAATTTTACGGATGTATGGTGAGAATGCTGAGATTTACATCTATGTAAAGAATAAATCCCATGTGTTGAATCATTCTTGCAATTTGGTGCAAAAGATGTTACATTCTGTATATGCACTGATTTTGCGCATGTGCATGACGAATCGGTCAGCTAGGTGGCGACTACGACCAAGATTTAGTTACCAAAAGTGACCAGTCGGTGCAGTAGAGACACTTAAAAAGCCTTTATATTTGGCTATGTTGTAAAAGACCCCAGCCTCCCCCAGATCAGCCCTTGAGACTCACCTAGACTGCACTTTGGGGTTTTCTATGCACCTCTGCAGTCGTATAATTACCGCGTTCCTTTTGAGACCTTTAACTGTGCAGTGACAGACTAGAAAAGACCTCCGCATTTTTATTGTATTTAAGACAGAATTAGGTCTAATTTACATGATGTCTCTTTTTGCATGTAGTTCTGTAATGTGTTTCCAACATAACTATTGCTCCCCAATAGTAATCAATGGTGACCAATTTCTGAAATGAAAACTGGGGACATTTCCAGTTTGGTTCTTAATATATTATTGAAACGTCCAAGGTTATCATCAGTACGGTTTCTGATCACATTTTACACAGCAGTTTCTGTAGAACTAGTGGTAAGCCGTAGAACAGTGATATAAAACTGCTGTAATGATCTGCCAGCCAAAATAAATTGGAAACGCTGGAGAGTATAGTCCTCTCCAATACAAAGAGTAAAGCCCTCTCCAATACCCAGAGCTGCTCCTGCCCTTGCCATCAGACGACATTGGAGGTGCATGTCCAACTGTGTGTTCTTGCTGTTTGTCCTCTGATCAGTTCTACACTCTTACTCACAATTCACACCTCACATGCCTCTAAATTTCCTGCTGGGCCTGAAAATATAGACCCTCACTTTTTCTCTCGCATTCCCAAAACCACAATAAACATCTGCAAGACAACTACTACTAACAGCCCAAGCCAATAACCACATGATTACTACATGTGTCTATGTCACCTTATTGTTATGCCGTCGTTTGTCAATTTAAGGAGGATGGGCTTCTCTCAAAGTGTTACTTTCCTCTTCCAATGGGTTAAATGCATAGGCCACATGTATTTGTGTTCACAATAACAAATAGTCATTATATA
>JBBPDA010000138.1:5981350-5991984 GCA_037974385.1 Arnoldichthys spilopterus
GGATCTAAAATATATGAAAGTCTAATGTTTATCAGTACATTACAGAAAATAATGAACTTTATCACAATATGCTAATTCTTTGTGAAGGACCTGTACATTGTTATACAAGTACAACATATAGTGAAATGTACCCTGATCATTCCTGAGACTGTGCATTATATATATATATATATATATATGGTGCAATATAAACTCAGGCTAGCATGTTGTTAAGAACACATGAGACAATGACTAGCTCTTGACAATTGATCTAAGACCCCTGAAACTTTGTATTTATACCTTCTCCCATGTGTTCTCTGTCTGTCTTCTTTGCGCCTATCTTTTTCTATTGTATATCTCACCCCTCCTGTAGCATGGTTATAACATGCCCCTGTGTTTGCCTCCATGTTCACTGGCTTGCACTGTGCTTGAGGTGAGTCAGCCTCTTGGACTTCGCCCTTAATCAGAATCACTGTGAGCTCCAGTGTGACATTCTCCTCCTGTGAGAGACATTCCTCTCCCTCTCTCGCTCTCCTCTGCTGCAGGGCCACAGCACAAAGGTGGATGATGGTTCTTGTGCATTCTAGGCCACAAGATGTGTCAGGCCCGATTGTCATGTGGCCCATTTGTTCCTCCATGTGTTTCCTGGGCAGTGGCACATGGCTATCCTCCATTCTGTTATGACAGAGTGCAGGCTTTCTTCTAACTTACTGATATTTAGTCCACTCCTCTCTTTTTTTATATTTATTTTCTTTGATTGAATTTGTACTTTTTTATTCACTTCCTCTCTTTATCTAATGTGTCTATTTTTTGTCATTGTGTGTGTATGTGCTAAAGTAAAAAACTGCTGTTAGCTGCAGCCTAAAGCAAGATGTTACTAATTACCGAGTGCTTAGTGGAATTATAAAGCCTTTTGGGTACTATTTTCCAAAATCATAGAGCGGAAGATCTAGTGCACTCCAATAATTCTATAATGCCCTTAGTAGTGTACAATTGTTATACCTTAGCTGACAGGGACAGTAAATACATTGCACTATTTGGTCTGAAAATTCACATGCAGCTTCTCCAGAGATAAGCACCGCACATAGCAACCATGGCAAAGTGTATAACATGAAATTGTTTATTACTTGCTCCCTTCATAGTGATACAGATTTTTATAGGGAGAAGTTATTAGGGGCCATCTGGACACAACAATACTGCTATTTGTGATGACAATCAGATTGTGGTGGAACTAACGATTGTATTTAAACACCTAAAAGCTTGTTTACTTCTTATGAATGATCTGAAACATATGAAGTTATAATTAGGCTACAATTAGATCGAAAAATGTTAAAACCAAACTTCTGAACAGCAGGGTATAAAAGGGTGGGCTTTGTACATGTCTAAAATGTTCATCCTAAGCTAAATAACTGACTATATAATTTATTAGGTGCTTATCAACTACTTACAAACCTATCACGGTCTAAATCTCCATCTGACTCTCTCTGGTTCATCCTTTGCTTTCTACTTCATTCGTCTTCTCCTAAGCTTCAGAGCTCTGTGTGCTCTCTCTCTCTCCAGGGTGAGAGAAGCTGATTGAGGAAATGGCCCCGAGGCTCAGAGGCTCCACTGTATTTACAGAGAAAGAGCCCAGCAATTAACACACACATACACACACACGCACACACACACACACACACACACATGCTCAGAGCAGCAATTAAGCATTCTGAGATGTCCAAATTAGTCAGAGAAAAAGACAAATTGAAAGGGAGATATGTAATGTAGGAGATGCAAAGACATTTTCTGTTTTAGTGCACTTACATTCCTCATAACTTGGATTTTTTCTATTTCCATGTGAGAAAGTTGCAATAATAGAGTCTGAAAAATGTAAGATCATTGACTATATCGAAAATGTTTGAAAAATGTCCTTTAATGATCCTGTATTAGCATCATTAGAGTGACATAATGTCTCTTCTTTTAAGTCAATGTCATGCAGCAACTTGTCCTGTAAGTCCTGCTGCAATCCACCTCACAGGTTTTCATTTAAAATTGCTCTGTAAAGATGCTGTGTTAATATTTGGCAATTTCTCATTTACTGCTGAAAGCACCCAATTGTAATATACTCTCAAAGCCAAGCAGGACATTGTCCACTATTATCTTTTCTCAAAATCAAGTTTTATCTCTCAACCAGCCCAACATTTTTACAAGTAAGATTAGTCATGTAATCATGTCAGCCAGTCTAATTGCCTAATCTTTTCATCATTTCTACAATATTTTACCGTGATGTCAGAAACCTCGTTTCTCTCAGGGGGTTGGCAGTTTGGCAAAGATAATTAACCTAATTTTAGCTCTTTGTGTGACTGTCAGCAAAAACTGCAGCGAGAGGCTGTCAGCTCAACTTAGCTTGAGTCAGAGAGGTTATGTAAGTTTGTCCTCCTAATTCATCTTCCCCTCCCCCTCCCTTCTCTTCCAGCGGCAGATGCGGTTCCCGTAAGGAAAGATGGAGAGCAGGTAAGTCAAGTCAAGTCAAGTCAAGTTTATTTGTATAGCGCCTTTTACAACTGACGTGAGGAATCCTCTTCCTCCAATTTCCATTTACGTAGCCATTACACTCCACATATTTTAGCTCTGGCTGTGGTCTGTTTGACCAGTTATGCTTTAATGGATGCCAATACTTCACAAAGATCATAATTAACTAAAGTTAGAAGTGGTTCAATATCATTGTATAAATTAGATAAAAATGAGATAAGACTGTAAAGTTTTTCGTTGTTGCTTTTTATTTGGTGAAACATACCTTTAATGATGTCTTACTGTAGTATACTATGCTAAACTATGCTATGCTTTTTTAGCCAATATCCACCTCCTTCATTTTAGTCACTGACAATTCTGACAAGTCAGTGACATCCTAGTTATGAAGATTCCAAGATGGGAGGTTGAAGGCTAGCATGTGTCTCCTCCAAAACAGGTGTAAATCCATGACACCTTTCAACAAATTGCCACAATCTTGAATGACTTAATATGCTGTGAGAACTGTTATATTAGCTGAATAATGGGAAAAGACGGAGGCCAGTTCCATTCTCTTGGACACCTGGCCACAGATAGCTGTGGGACTTGAATGCTCAATTTCTAGATGATAGATCCAATGCATAGAGATGGATCTGGATCATGGCAGTGTAATTTTTGGGTAAATCATATCTTTATTTTCTTTCTCTAGTAGGCCATTTTTTACCATATATAAACAAACAAACATTTTTACCCTCCTTAATACTGTGTCTATAGATGAAGGTTTTTTTTTCTGAGCCATTCCTTGGTGGATTTGCTATTGTGCTTAGGATAAATATCTAGTTGAAAATTTCACCTCAGCTTTAACTTTTGTATAAACAGTCAAACGTTGTCTTCAGGTACTGTAAGATAGACTGGAAGCAGTCTTTGAGACAGCAAAACTGCTCCAAACCATAATATTTCCACCAACATGCTTCACAGATGGCTTCTTCTTCTGCAGTGCTGTCTTTGGTCTGTTCCATACATATGTAATGTTAATGTGGCCAAACAAGTCCATTTACATATAGACCTAGTCCTTCCCTATATGTTATTTGGCAAACTGTAATCTTGCTCTAACATTTTGAAGAGCATGTGTCTAACGCAAGTCAAATTTGTCCGATCTTTTTCTGAACAGACGTATGCACGTATGCACAAGTTACATAGAGACCCCATGATGAAAATTTTGGGGTTATTGAAGACTTCTTTTCACATTATCTGCTCAATAGCTGCATTTGCTGGGCAGCCTGTACAAATTCAATGTTGAAGATGATTTTCCGTGAAGTGGAATAATTTATTTTTAATAACTAAGTTCTGTAGTTCTGTTCTATGGACCACACACTTCAGTAGCAAAGAAAACACCAGACCCTAGATGTCAGGTTTAAATAAGACAGGGTCTATACGCAGTGGCACTTACTCTGGAACAGCTGAGTATAATTTTATGGACTTGAAAGTTTGATAAATGTTTGGATATACTTACTTTTCCAATGTGATTTATCTGGTTTTTTTTAAATTTAAATTATGAAAATAACTATATCATTTATGTCATTTTTTGGAGTATAATCACCTCTATCTGTAGACACTGTATCAAAGAGTGTTAATGTGCTTTTTGTGCTGACACCATTTTGACCCAAACTCTGGTATGATTTTCAATAGCTTAAAGAAATCTCAGACACCAGTACAATATTTACAAAAAGGGTAGACACATACTAGCCAGCGCCCAGAAAACATAATACTTCTCGAGGGTAGGGAGACTATTGAATTTCTCACCAAGGCCACAGGAGCTGGCCTCCAGAGGCCCTCCATTACAGTACAGTACAGCCATATAAACGGGCTTTCTCTCCTGGGAGACACAAGCCCATCCATCTTCCTGCTCCGCAACCTCTCTACCTTCCCTGCACAAGGGTAACAGCTCCAGGCTCCAGTGGCTCCCACACACATAGATGAGATTGGCTCAAAATCAGCCATTTTGGATCCTGATACCCTTCCAAGAGGGTGCTGTGAAAGATAGACTGCCAGTGAGTGATGTCATTCATGGCTGCCACTAAGGAGGTAGATTCATAGCATACAGGGTTAGAGAAATACTGGGGCTTAGATGAGCAAATGGTGTGCGTTTCTGTGCCTGTGTATGTAAAAGATTGTAATGCCATTGACTGACAAAAAACAAGGATGATTAACATGAAACTCATTTTTACTCACACTACTGGCAATTGTTAGGACATTTCAAGGTCACATTGCTCACCTTGTAAGCTAAACACTAAAAACGACACTACAGTAAATAATTACGGGTTGTGCTGCAGCTCCAAATGACCACAGATTTTTTTTTTCTGGGCAAAAACAATATTTACCTCATCGAATTGTCAGTTCAAAATAACCTGCTGTTGTAAATGCACTCCTGGTTCACTATTCCCCAGACATTGAGCAGCCGCAGTAATTATTAGTCTGGTACTGTAGGGCTGTAATGCCCTAGATGACTTCTAGGGTTGAAGGCAAATTTATAATGAAACAAGGAAGCGGTGTAAGGACTAAAGATGAAAAAGTATCTGATTGATGGACCCTGAGGATCTGACCAACAAGGTCAGTTGCATGTTCAGAGCAGGTGCATCACCCACAACTTTGCTGCTGTGAATCTGACCTTAGTTTGACCTTTACTATTGATCCACCCTAATGAACACTGAGAGGCTCTTGCTGTTTCTACTGGCAACTGTGTTTCTCCCTCTGTTGTGTGTATAATATGTAAGGAATTGATAGCCAACTGTATGTTTAGGTTGTCATATTGACATTAAACTAGCAATCCGTTTGAAAGCTGTTGTCAGCGGTTGTCATCTTGATGCTATACAGTACCTTTCTTCTTGGGTCTTCATATTTGTTGTCTTCTTCCAATACACAATACCTAGGAAATCTCTGGCTATGATGATCCATAGCTGTTGCTATGTTGCTAGAACCAACATCTGCTCATGCATGTGAGCAGAATTTCGTTCTCAAGGCCCTGTCACGCATGCTTTTGCCAATGAATTTTTTAGAGCAAAATCACATTCACCCTAATGAGCAGTTTTGTGGTGCACACTTGCGAGGCACATACATTTTGCATGTGAAATTTTGCGTTAAGTGATGAGCTTTGACATTTCAGTTTGTATCATAGTGCTACTGCTTTGGCTGTGTTAGCCCTGAAGGGGAGGCCCTTCATACAGCATCTCTGAATACCTAAAACAGAAGAAAAAATTCATATTATTAGTGTGCACAAACTTAGTGTTAGTAACATGAAGAAAATACTGCATAATTTGCAGTCAGTCAAGGACTGTTTACTTATGTAGCTTTACACTTTGTGGTAGACAGCCAGCTTGCTTACCTAGCTAAGCCTGGCTCTTTTAGCTCCAATGAACATCGTAACTGTCCAGTGTAGGGCTGAACAAATAATAGTTTTTATATCAAAATCACAATTTGAAAGAGTACAATTTTCACATTTTATTCAATGTTAATTGCAGTATCCTATTTTAATTGCAGAAGTTTATAAACCATATTAAAATTTAATAATGCAGAGCTTAAGAACTGGTAGACTCACTCCTGGTCAGAAAAAAACCAGTTGGTGAAAAAGGGGCCTGGAAGAAATTATTAAATTAAAATGGCAATCAAAAATACCTGTAAAAAACACAGTTTATTAATTTTCCCAAATTCTTCAGTCCTAGTTACGTGTGACACTGGCTTAACCCTTTAATCTGTTTCTCCTCCAACCATAATTTATCATATCTAATGAAGACTTTCAGTGACCAGGTGTGTGGGATTTGAACTCTCAAGAACCAAGATTGGGCACCAGTGTTTTAGTCCTGTAGTACCACCTGCTCTGCAAATATTTGTGTTTACACACCCACTGTAGCTCATGAAGAGTTGGGTAATTAACTTATTAGTTGGATCAGGTGTGTTGGGAGCAGGGAATACACTAAAACATGCAGGATAGAGGGTCGTTCAGGTCCAGTTTGCAAACCACTGTCTAAGCAAAACAGTGGCAGAAATTGACGGCAGATATGATTCTTTTAGGTGAAACTTCTTTCGACAATTCTTTATTAATTTCTCTGTATTAAACTGAAATCACTCCCTCACTCCTGCTGTTCCTGCACCTCTGATGTTAATTCCTCCTTTTCCTCTTGTTGCCCACCTTCCCCTCAGCATGGACGTGCCGAGTTTTCCTGGGAAGGAATCAACGTAAGTGAGGAGTTGACCTCTCCCTTTTCCCCCTCATCCATTTGTCTACTTTTCTACACATTGTCTTTGTTTCCAAGCAAGTGCTTAGAAATGCTTCATCAAAATAAGTATCACTCTCTTGTCAAGCACTGCTTTTCAGCTGGATTTTATGATGAAATGCCAGAGTACACCATACAATGCAAGAAATAATTCATATAAAACTGGCCTGTTTATATCAAAGCAGCATATATATTGACATTATGCTGGTCTATAAGCCAAGGTCCAGTCTGACTTAGGGGCTGTATTCAATTAGCACGGTGCAGAACCTTTAGTAACTGTTAAATTTACTTTAAAAAGGGCTGGGTTGAAAAATATCATTATAGAATTTGTAAAAGAGAAAAATGAAAGAAAATGGGAACACATTGCTTGAACTCTACTATATACATTTGGCATGTGTTGTAATATAATATAACAATTTATATTATTAAAGAAAATGTTATTAATATTATTTGTTAAACTTATTGTTAGCCTGAACAGTTTTTACTGAACTGAACTTTTGAGTTAATGTTGTACAGTTGTGAGGAGCACTTCTGTGCTAATGAACATGGAAAGAAGCTCTTGTTGCCATTTCTCTAGTGTTTACGTGTGTTAGTAGCAGGTGTTGGTTCTTGTCACACAAAGACATTTCAGTGTGAACTGGTGTTTGCATGTGATAACACATTATCAGTTTCTTTCAAATTAGCCCTGCCTCCCAAGCTCACCTCTTTTGTCTCTGAGATTAGAGAACAACCCAACTCCATTTATCCTAAAGATAGATGGAGGTGTAATTCAAAATCAGCAATGCGCAGTTGGTTCGCATGTAAGCTTAATTTGTGGCCTACCTTTAAGGTTGATGCAAAATTGTGGCTTTTCCCACCATTTGATCTGCTGTTCTCCGGTAATCACATGATTTCTCATGAATCAAGAAATTTTATTGATTTTATTTGGTTTCTTACATAAATTTTCACTCTGGCCCATGCAAGCGTGCACATGCCATATCCCCTCTGGTGGCAGATATAAACAGTTTTAATGGGTCACTGCCAAATTTTCAGAAAGGATCACTGATGAGGCGCTCAGTTAAAAGAGTCTATTGCCAATCATGTCCTAAACATTACGTCCTTGGTGTTAGAAAAATTTTGTATTTTGGAGACTTGCTTTCATCAGTGCTTACACTTTGTTTCCTTCTTATTTAATAAAATGTTTGCTAAAAATTGTTTAGTCAAAAATGATCAGGCAGTGTATTTTAAGACAACACTTGTTCTGGAATTATAATAATATTGTTATTATAGAGAAAAGCACCAATATTATTGAGAAGAAAAATTAAAGTGAATAAATTTCCATTCTGACAAAGTACACGTAAAGGTACAGTTAAACAAATTAACCTTTAAATTAAATTGTGTTTTTAGATACTTTATATAAAAGTGAATAATAAGTAGAAGCTATGGTAAGTGACTACCTTACAAATGAGTCAAAGGGAGATTAGGTGTAGCTGGATCAGCCATCAACCACTGGCAGTTCATTAGGGAACCAAACTGGATCTTCTACTGGTCTCATTATTTTGTTCCAATATTGATAGACAGCATATAGTACATTACAATAGACCCAAACAAGGCTGGGGGATGTCATGTACAGTTTTGGCTTTACTAGTATCATGCTACTAATGGTATTGTAGCAAACTCTGATTAGTACTCAGCAAATACACAAGCCTATGATTTAAATTTCCACACGGTCAAGATCTGAAGATGCCACATTGTCAGTTGTAGCATTTGAGAAATCCTTGATTTAAAGCTTGTCACTGACTCCAGTGCTTGTTGCTACTGTGAGTTTTATTTTACTTTATTTTATTCATTTATTTATATTTTTTATGTTTTTTACAAGCTTTTGAGCTATGGATCAGCTATTTTAAGAGACTTTCCTGTGTTATCTGTGGTTATCTAAGGCTCCAATGGGAATCAATGATAATACAGTGTGACACACATAAAGTTGGTGATCTGCTCCAACACAAAAATTGGAAGAGATAGATAAAAGCATCTCTTCATAGATTTATGGTTCATCACTGTCAGAACAAAACCTTGTAACCCCCACCCCCCACCCCCCCACCCCCAAATAGATATCACAGAAGACGATATAAAGCAATTTTGTGTCATTTTTATTGGTCCATTTACCACAAAATTTTGACATGTTAACAGCAGCTGGTATTTTCAAATAATGTAAAAACTGGAGATGTGAATTTTTTTTCCTTACATGACAATATGCTTTACTCTTTTATTGCTCCAGAATGGAGGCTTCTTTCTGGAAAATAATACAAATTACATTTGTGAAATGATATTTATGAATGTAACATTTGTACTGTTTAAAAACCCTTTTTTGGAAAAGTTAAGATGTTTTTCAAAATGCAATATAAACAAAAATCTCTGATATGTTAATTTATGTGAACCTTTATGCTTAATGTGAAGTCTTCCAGACCACTGTTACTTGATTATTTTTTTTTTTATATATTATTTTAACTCTGTCCCAACTTCTGTTGAGTGTGTTGCAGCCATTTTATTTCATTTCATTTCATTCCAATTCTAAATTTTTATATATCTACAAAACACTATTTAGCTGGTCATTAAAACAATTGAAAATATTTTCAGTGTACTTTTGTTAGTTAAATAAAGGTGAATTGACACGTATCAGATTTTTTATTATTGCTTTTAGTAAAATATCTTTAAAATATCTTTTTCAGCTTTTCTCAAAATTGAGTTTGCATATGTTAATGAGACATACATATCATTATTCAGGGAAAGAAACAGGAAAATAGAAATTATTTTGAGAAAATATTTTCATTTTCAAATTCATATTAAACTGGTGTAGGTGAAATGTACAAACTACAATGTTTGGTAGAAACAGTAATGCTATATAATAAAAAAATTTATCAACAATAAATTTTAGGCTAAATGAAAGGTTACATTTTAAATAATGAAAGATATTTATATAGCAGTATTTTGACATAAAAATGTACTGTCCTGTGTTGGGCGTTATTATCACTGAATTACGAAAGTAATTGGAATGAAATATTACTATTGCATTGTTAACCAGTGTAAGCAGTTGCACTAAATATTTAAGATGTTTTTTACAATCTGCTGGGACAAAGCTTAAGAAATTCATAACTAAAAATATAAGGCTTTTTTTTACATTTTTCGCTTAACATTGATTGATACAGCAATGATTATGGCATGTGAATAACTAATTGAGCTTTTCCTTACATCTTTCTTTCTTTCTTTCTTTCTTTCTTTCTTTCTTTCTTTCTTATTTTCTTTCTTTCTTATTTACTCACTTTCTTTCCTGTCTATTATTCCTGTTCTTTTCTCATGACATTTCTTTCTGCCAGCTGTCTATGGAGGACACCACCTCCATCTTGCCTCGTCTGAAGCGGAACTCCAACGCTTATGGGATTGGAGCTTTGGCTAAGTCCTCTCTGTCAGGTGTGTCAGGTGTGTGTCTGTCCCGGTAGCTGGTAACCGCCCCCATGTTGGCTCCAGAGGAGGAGATGGAGGGTGGAGCCAACATGGCTGCCCCTGTGGGTTCCCCTTCCCCTCTTTCCAGTTTCACTTCCAGCCACCATTAATTAGTGCCTGTCAATGGTTACTGTGGCCATTGATGAGAGACCAATCAGATCCAACAAGAGCACAAACAAATGGTTGACGTAAGTGCACAACCCATCACCACAGACTTGCTGCTGGGAATTGTAGTCTTTTGGGTGTTCAGTGCTTATGTGGTGACTAATGTTAATGTAGTGCCTTCGTGGATTTTGTCCAGTGTGCAGGTGTGAGGTCTCCTGTGTTGTGCTCAGTAAATTGTTGGTAAACACTGTGTTGTGTGTATGTGCTATGCGTCTATTGATTTATGTGTGTGTGTGTGTATGTATATACATA
>JBBPDA010000138.1:5992084-6004601 GCA_037974385.1 Arnoldichthys spilopterus
TCACTTATTGCCATGTTTGGTTGCTGGGAACTGTAAGGGAAATATTTTGTAGTGTTCTGATATTTACCTTAGCCATGGCTTTTTTTTTTTTATTCACTTATTACACAGTGTATCATTCCACCATTAGATTCCTAGACCAACCTGAAATAAATTCTTCAAAGTACCTTTAAACTGTTATCGGCACTTACAAGGTGAATATCACTAGTGTTTATGTGGCAGTATCAGCACTCCACAATGATTAATTCTGTTTGTGTTCTTTCCAGTTCACATTGTTTTACTGCATGTTAAGTTTCAAGCTAATGCGTGCCGTGTTTGAATATGGTATATGCATACTAAAGAGCCATTTTCGCATAAATAAATTTTTAGACATGTCTACCCAAAATCTATTTATCCAAAAACGCATACAGTCTAATGGATGTTGCGTAACTAATTAATCTTGTGAATAATGGGTCTGAATTCTTGTGAATAATTGGTCTAAATCAGTTTATCTTCGCTGCTTGCCAAGAAAAATTGATTTAGTCAACAAGCTGTGTCAAGAATCTAATAGTGTCTAGTGTTGCCTTTTCCTAATTCTGTTGCAAGGCATAATGTGGCATACTGCCTTAACACGTCTGCCTTAGACTTACAGTAATTAACATGGAATAAAAGTCATTTCTTCAAATGCATTGCCTTGCTACCCTCATTACCTTTCATTCTACACATGCATGTAGAGATATCAGCTGTGTCCGAATAACCTACACTATAGTACATTCTACTAGAACATTCTACTACTTTTTCTCACTATGTGAGGTTATATTTTTGTGCACAATGCAGATTTTAATATACAACATGTGGTAGGGCCAGTAAGAATGATATACTACTGGCAGTAGCAGTATGTAGTTGAAAATTCGGACACAGCCATTGTCTATGACAACACTGACTCCCTGATTGTTTCTTCCTGTAGGTGTGACCAGGTCCATGAAGGACAAGGTTACTAAACCCACTGCTATGGCTCAAGGACGTGTGGCCCATATGATTGAGTGGCAGAGTTGGGGTAAACCTTCAGCTGGACCAGTAGGAGGAGCTGGTCACTCCAACCTGCACCGTGAGAGAGAAAGGAGACTAGAGAATGATGCCTATAGTGACCTAAGTGATGGAGAGAAGGAGGCGCGAATGGCAGCTGGTACAGCAGTTTTATCCAAAATTTCTAAAGCTTTCAGTATTCCCTGTAGTTTGAAGACCCATGCCCATTAAGAATAATATGCACTGTTGAATTACATTGTGTTTGTATATTAGCTCTGCATGTACAGGAAAACCATCAAACTGTTGAGGCAAAATGGAACAACAGGTTTTGTTTGTTTAACATGAAGGTGGAAATTTTGCAAAGGGACATTTTTATCCACTAATGGGGCAAGATGGCCCCCTGCTAAGAGAAAGAAGACTCCATGTGGCCTTTGAGTCATGTGTTTTTTATGGAATAACAATATAAAAATATAGTAACGTAAACACAATAAAGCACAATTGCAGATTGAAGCAGTTGATTCAGAATGTTAATATAATTCATTATGTGTATAATTGTAGTTATTGTGTAATAAATAACTATTATACTTAACTATTTTTTAACTATAATAAACTATTGTTCTAATATTAAACTTTATGATATCTAGCTGTAAGATTTACATACAAACATCAAAATACACTTTGTAGCAAGATTACTGAACTTTTGGCTAATTCCATTGTGTAATAATGCTAGTGATTACTATGGATAGCACATATCCATATACACGCTATGTTAATGGTAGTCAGTCAGAAGTTTAACTTTGAGTATGAGAAAATCAAACTGAAAAACATATCTGCAGCAATAAATTATTAGGGCTTTTCACTTAATATAATGGCTTGTATTATTATCTTAATATACAGTTGTAATCAGAAATATTCAAGCCTCCAAAGACTTTGAGGATATATTAATTAAATTTTCTTCAAAGAGCAATTCGGCCATGTCATGTCACAATTATTCAACCCCTATATAATATTGTTGTTTTTAAAGCTTTCTGACAGGTTTTATGACCTAAAGTGAAGTTGAAACATAACTAAGCCTTCGGTAACTCTAAAATGATCTTTCATTTGCCTCAGCTGTGATGCATAAACCCCACCCATGAAGGTATTCAAGGTAAGTTGCAATGATGGGAAAGACAAAGGAGCTGACAGAGGAGATTATTTCATCACAGCTGAAGGGCCTTGCGTATAAGAAGCATGCTCCCAACACCACTGGGAGCATTATAAGGAAGTTTAAAACTTCTGGAACAGCTGTAAAACCTACCTGACCATGGAAGAAAACCCCAAATTTTATCAAGGGCCCTTAGCAACTTGGTCAGGACAACTACCAGAGTAATAGTAGTAAAACCCCAGAGTGACTGCAAGACACCTACAGGATGACCTGATGAAGGCTAATACTTCACTGGCAACTATAAAATGTGCACTGAATAAACAAGGATTTCATGGCCGGACTCCAAGACGCACTCCACTCTTGACTACAAGAAAAAATCTAAAGTTGACTAGAATATGCCAGGAAGAATTTGGGAGTTTTGGGAGACAGATTTTCCTATTGAAAGTCTTTGGTGGGATTTAAAGAAGGCACCACGGAAACCATCACACATCACTTAACTAGAGGCTTTTGCACATGAAAAATTGTGCTTGTCAGCACTTACCGGAAATGTTTCTTAGAAGTTATAAAAGCAAATAAATTCTCCATAAAGTACTGAAGCTGGGGGTTGAATAATACTGCACATGCAAAAGTGTTAAAATAATTACATTTTTCATTTGAACTTCAAAGTTAAGTCAACTGTTAGGTTATCTGTTGTCAAAATAACTCTTAATAGAGTTTTTTTGTCATTTATTGTCATTAACTCATTATTTCATCCACATTACTATAATGTCTTTTGAGGTAAGGGGGTTGAATATTTCTGATTGCAACTGTAAATGCATAGATCAGTATTATCTAATGATGGAATCCCAAGAAAACAGTCCATTCTGTAAATGTGAGATTGATTGCCTCATCATTTGATTTAGAGAGAAAAAAACATTTTACCCTGTGGACAATGCCCTTTTCTTTTTTACTCTACGTTATAGTGTATCAGAGAAAAAGAATTTGCTGTCTGTTTCGATTAGACCGTGACATTCCAACTTTTGCTCTCCTCTTTAACAGGAGTAATGCAACAGTTTGCAATCTCAGAGGCCACACTGCTGGCCTGGAACTCTATAGATGGAGAGAGCTTCTGTGCGGACTCCAACCAGGGCAGTGTGGCTCACCTCAGCGAAGTCAACCAAGAGAGCATCACCAGCAGAGGTACATGCATCAAACATGTCTGTCAAATGCTGTGCAAACATGACTGACATTCAAAATTACTTTCACCTCATTCAGCTCTCACATCAGATTATATGTAAAGAATGAGTCATTTGACAGAAAGTCATGCCACTGAAAAGGTAGTTGGGTAATGCAGTGAATTTTGACCTTATCTCAGGGTTATATGTGCCACTGGGGGTCAGTTGCTAGCTTGCTGATTCAGATTTGTCCAGCAGATGAAAATGGACCAGTTTTAATCCCACATTTTAACTACTATGAAATGTGGTTTTTGCTTTTGTGTGTATATATATATATATATATATATATATATATATATATACACACACACACATTATGTGCAGCCACCTTAGCTTGGAAATCAGGAAATCACTGTCTTATATCCTTGCATTCAGAAATACAACCTGAAACTGTATTACACAAAGAGGAAACCATACATCAACTCTGTGGAGAAACACAGGCGAGTTCAGATGACTTGTGGACAAATGAGTGCACATATCAACTGGTGTCGAGTTCTCCAAAGAGAAAACGACCATACCGATTGTGATCAGTGAAAGGTGAAAAGCAAGCATCTGTGATGGTATGGGAGTGCTTTAGTGCCCACGGCATGGGAGAATTGCATGTATGTGAAGGCAGCACTGACTCTGAGGCATATATTAGGAATTTAGAGAGACATATGTTGTCATCAAGCTGACGTCTCTTTCCGGGATGTCAATGCTTATTTTAGCAGGTTAATGCAAGACCAGATTCTGCACACGCTACAACAGCCTGGCTTCATACACAGAGTGTGTGCTTGATTGACCTGCTTCCAGTCCAGAAGTATCTCCTATTGATAAAGTATCACGAAGAGAAGAATCAGACAACGACGACCACAAACTGTTGAGCAGCTGAAGTCTAATATCAATCATAACTAGAATGTCCAATTGCAAAAAAACTACAATTAGCCTCCTCAGCCCAAAACAACTAAAAAGGGCAATTAAAAGTAAAGGTGATGTAACACAATGGTAAGCAAGCCTCTGTTCCAATTTTTGTTGATGCAGCCATCACATTCTAAATGTATGTATATTACAAAATAAATTAAGTTGGTCAGTGAAACTACTGAAAATCATTTCTTTGTTATTTTGTCAGTTAATTAAAGGTTAACGTGAAACATACACCAAAATACAAAAAATGGGAATTGTTTATACCTGTGTAACCTGCATCCTCCATCACTAAAGAGAGCAGTGCACTTTCTCGGTCAGACAAAAAAAATGCATATACAAAAAAAGCCATAGACTGCCGATCCATAGGTTCAATTTCAGTCACAGAATTTTTACATCTTCTAACTGTGGTTCCATTTAACACATAAAAAACTTTTTAAAAGCTTTTTTAAAAAAAGTAAAAACTATAAAATATTTACCAACAAAATAATACTACTTCAACTCAGTTGTTTAGTGATTGCCCAGCTTTATTTCTTAAGTAGAAATAGGATTATGTGACAGTAGAATGTTTTGGTGGGAAAGAATTTAATTTATTACCACTTCTAACTATTACGCACCGAACAAGCATTTTCTCAAAGCATAGTTGAATAAGCAAACATTTTACCCTCTTTAATACAGTTCCTACAGATATAGGTGATGTACTTGAACAAAACAAGAAACGTCTGCTTATTTTTTCACATGACTGTACGTACTGAGTGTGGATTGGTGTAAGAGTGAGAATGAGCATGTACCTACCTCTCAATGATGTCAGCGATAACACAGGCAAACATCTGCAGCCCCTCTGGCAGCTGCAAGGCCACTGTGAAGCAGAGAAGAGGCCAAAAGTCAGGTCAGTTCTATATAAAAGTGAGTGACAGCTGCAGGCTCTGGGCTTAAATATGGGCTGGCTGGGAAACTGACAAGGCTGCACGATCAGAACAGGCTGCAATTACACCATATCATACAGTGATTGTAATATGACAAAACATATTGCTGAACAGTCCCTATGTCATCTCCAGTATGATTACGGAAACAGGTCTCTACGATTTTAGGAAAATATCATTTGTTAGACTGCATAAATACCTGTGTTTTATAAGAACCATCACAGAATGACAACAGTGTTTTCTGATTAATTAGTGCTCGTCTGCATGTACTTCACACTGTGACCATTTTGCTGTGCCATGCTGTAGATGCTACTTCTGTAATAACAAAGCAGGATCTATTGTGCAGTCCTGGTGTATAAACTGAAGTGCAGCTACTGCTTACTGATGCACTCTCGAGTTCATAGCTCCTGCAGTAACATGATGACATGATATACCAACATGGCTTGTTGCCATATACTGATGACTCGAGCAATGAATCTCTTACTTGACTTGATTAGGATTCTTTAGGAAATGATTCAATGCACCATACAATTACAATGAGGCAATGATACAATTTGATACAATTAAAAAATAAAAATCTGTTATTACTATAATAATACGTGCCATAGCAGATAGAAACACAATGTTGCTTTACAGAAAAAGACCAGCCTGGCATGATAAAGACTTAGACAAAAGGTTTAAAAATACATAGTTTGACTTTTGTACTCCCTTACAAACAAAATTAAGACAACTCTCTAAAAAACAAAAAAAAAACAAAACTGAGAACATATGCCATTAAGTGGCCTCTGTCTGCACTGCTTGAAAAGTGCACAGAAAGTAAATGGGAATTCAGTGTGAAATGAACATGGGTAATAAACAGCAGCATAAATAGCAGCAATTCTATAGACAATATGAAAGACAAGAGACTTGGCAGTACTTGCTCAATTATGGGTTCAGCAGCCAAGACTAATCAATAGATGGACCTTTAATTATAAACTCCATTTCTAAAAAGTTGGGGCATTTCGTAAACATAAAAATATGCAATTTGTGAGTTCTTTTAAACCCTTTTTTAAACGACAAAGGTATATTTACATGACATTATTGTTTAAGGTCACCAACTTGATTATTTTGTAAAGAGACAAAAATTTTAAATTCACCCACTCAAAAAAGTCGGAACAGGATAAAACAAAACTCTTTTGAAACACTCGATTGGAGTGGTTCCCCCATTTGTGCCAAACTTTATAAAAGAATTGCCAAAAAGTTCAAAGAGAACATTTCTCAACATAAAATTACAAAGGTTTAAGTCTTTTACCATCTATAGTGCATAATATTGCCCTAAGATTTCATAAAATCCACAGACATCTCAGTCCCTGTAGGATAAGGCCAGAAACCACTACCACTACTAGGCCTCAGAAGTCACTGTATAAGAAAACATCACAGTAAAAGTTTAATGAAAAGAAAAGGTGATTTAACACAGTGGTAAACATGCTTTTTGTTAGGGTGTTGTGGGCATTAAATTATACATTTGTTTATATTTAGCAAATACATTTAATTTGATAAGTGAAAACAGAATGCTTTTCTTATACTTTTGAGAGGTTAAATAAAAGGTGCAAGAGAAAAAGATTCACAGAAAATTCACAGAAGCACTCTAACAGAAAATCACACATGCTTAATCCTTAAATCACAGATAAACAAAATGCATGGCACTAGCGCTTACACAGTTTGAAGTTTCCATCAAAAAGAACTTCCTGTGCTTTGGAATCACCTGTAAAATGCATGAATACCCTGTGTGGCCCATTTTGTAGAGAATTAATAAGCTGATTAGGATCTACCTTATATTTTATTTCTGATTAGGCTTTGCTAACTGTGACATGTTACACAGTATTCATAGTTCTGCATCGACCTCAATAACAGGCAAAACAAAAAATAAATAAAACACTAAATAAAACTTGTCAACAACAATCCAAACACATGGCTTCAAGGGTAAGAAAAAGGAAAGTATGTGGCATAGACACTGTAAAGTTATCAGAGAAGTAATACACAGGTATAGTGAACACACTGATGAGGAGGCAGGGCTGAGGTGGAGACAAGGATAGGCAACAATAACAAAAGGGACATGGACAAAAGGCACATGGCAAATGTAAAAGCTCAGTCCCCCACTGTCTTCAAGCGACGACTTAAAACACACCTCTTCAAGGGGTATCTTGGAAACTAACTAGCCTCATATTTACTGCACATTTGTTGTTACTGTCTATTGTTTATTGTGTACTCTTATATACTTTGTCTATTGGATTTACAAGTTTGGCAAGGTTTGTTGTGGTTTGTAACTTAGCTAGTAGGATCTTAGTAGAATGGCAGCTGTTGATTGGTTTAGCCCTACATACAGAAGAACAGACATGGCACTGTTGTTTGTCGCTTTGGATAAGAGTGTCTGCTAAATGCTGTAAATGTAATTGTAAACAAAGACAAATGGACAGAGCCAAAGGTAAATGGGCAAAATGTTACAATGTAACAGTAATTTTACTAAGAGTCAATACAGTGCTTAATGTCATGAATTTAAATTTGCTCATGACAGACTTTCAACATTGCTGACATCTGCTATGACACGTTCTGGCATGGTTAAGGCAAAGTTATTAAAATGGGTTTTAGTAAAGTGTTCTCAAAATGTCTTTATGATTAATTAGTTCAGTCTTACTGAAAAAGTAGGAAATTGTAATTTTTAACTGAAGAATTTAAAATTCAGCATTTAACTGAATTGGCAAAAACTAAATAGAGGTTTATTCAAAATTGTTAGAACCCCAGCATTTAGTACTTCTGCATTCGCAACCTCCATCTGCCAACAGTGTTCTGGTACAGCGCAAGAACCACAGGTTCATTAACTTTATTTATACTTTATTTAATAAATGTCATGATATTGCAACATGTTTGTAAAATATTCTTAGAAAGAATTGTAACCATATTGCTCAGAACTAGTACTTCATCATTTGCTAACAGGGATTACTGAACTTAGAAATGTTCATAAGCAAATAGCAGTACAACACACTACTGCACTGTTCTAAATAACATTAGGCCCTCCTGCAGGGACATGCTTCCAGCTCCCAAATATTTGAGCAAAAATGAAAGTGAAAAAAAAAGTGTTTACAGCAATCAAATAAGCCCAAAAGTGACTGAGAAAATCACCATTAATCAACATCATTGTACCACATATATGGGCATGGGTGTTTTCTGGCCGTGATCTTCTGTGCGCTAGAGTCATGCATGGATGTCCTGCGCTGTTGTCTTGGAAACAACCCTCAAACTTGCACTGCTCTAACATGTGCCACACAGACTTTCAGCAAATGAGAAGCATAATTACAAATGGTAGGAGAGAATTTATTTGAGATGGTTCCCTTAACCAATAAACCGAAGTGGCTTACTGGTGTCACTGAGTGACACAGCACTACCAATTAGCAACCCCTTTTGTATTCAGTCATATGAACTACATTCAGAGCAGATGACTCATACGACAATTTGCACTTATTTAAAAATGAACTTTGAATTATGGTTTGTCCTGTGCAACGAGAAAATGACATCAATCTTGCAGAGCTAAATGTCATAAAAATCAGGTCAAGCACAAGAATGTTTATGATTGATTATATAAGCCAAGCCTATTCTGATGCTTTCATTCCATTTCTAATCTTTGCTACGAGACACTGTAAAATGCACTGTCCAGACTAATGGCCTACAATAAATTCCACCAGGCTCTAATTAGCTAATTAACTGGAAATATTCATTTTCTTAAGGCAAAGAACAAAAACACATACAGCATTCAGATGAAGGTAAAAACCCCTGACCTCTGGTCATTAGAGAACAAAGCTATTGTGACCTACGGGCAGGGATCTATGGCCTGAGCTGAATAAATAAGTGTAGCAATGTTTAAGCGCACTAATACTTAGTTGTTCTGATTCAGGCAAAAAATAAATAACACATAACAACAACAACCACAGTAAAAGAAGCGTACTAGAGCCTGTATCATATTACTAACTGCACACTATCTTAGACAATGGTTTGGTAAATAAGATAAAATAGCTCTGCAATGTAACTTACATACACCAAGATGTGTGGAAGCAGTTATTCACTTACTGGAATGTTTTCATATATTATGACTACCAGAAAACTAATCACAGAACAGACTGTGAACTTGAAGTGAAAGTGAAAGTGGTGGCCTAGTGGTTAGGACATTGTGCTGGGGACCTGAAGGTCGCAGGTTTAAGTCCCGGCTCAGGCACTACTGAGGTTCCCTTGAGCAAGGTACCGTCCCACTACTCTGCTCCACGTCTTGGAAGTCGCTTTGGATAAAAGCGTCAGCAAAATGAATAAATGTAAATGTACTGTTGAAGTTAAAAACTGGCTCATTTTCCAAAGCTGTCTTAATTTATTTTAAACTAGAAATAATGTCATCTGATTTTATCTTAATTGTATTGCCTAATTTTCTTTTTATGCTCATTTTGTGTCTGTTAACCACATTGAATGACCTTTGTGTATAATAATATGCTATATAAATAAACTTGCCTTGCCTTTAGGACTAAGATGACTGCTGATCCAGAGAGTAAGGAGAGTAAGGAGGCTCCAGTCGAGAGTAAGGAGGCTCCAATCAGTGAGGCTTCTGTACAAAGTGGAGATGAAGCTGAGGACACCAAGGCCGCCAATGGGGAACAGGGAAAAGAGCAAAACCTTGTACCTTTGTCTGAGGATGTTCACACTAATAAGATATCTCCAGATGATCAACCGGCAGACTTCCTCCCAAGTCCAACGTCTCCGCGGCCACCCTCTCCATCCTGCTACATGAGGCGCCTCCCCCCACCTCCTGGCTTCTATCTGGCCAAAGAGCACAACTATGCTCAGCTCTGCCCACTGGTGTGGCGCAAGCGCTATGAAAAAGCCATCGACAACTTGGAAAAGGCGCTACGCTTGCTCAGCGCTGCCCGACGTCGGGAAAGCCGTCTACGGCTCACACTGCTGCGCCTACGGGAGAGCAGGCTCAAGAGCACCTTATCCCGAATTCAAGACAGCAGCCGAAGGAAGGAGGGGCACGGAGGCCTCGGGAGGCTGCGGTTCATGGTTTCTCAGAGCGGGAAGGCCGCTAGAGCAGACAGGGGTGGGACTCTTGAAGGGTTGGAAGAGAGTGAGGTGGAGGGTACAAGTGAAGACATGGAGCTTTTCACTGAGGAAGGCTGGAGAAGACCAGAACCCACAGCGAAGGACAGAGTAACTGTGGAAGAAGAAGAAGGATGCTGTTTTTATTGTGGACGGGGTAGAGAAGACGAGGAGTCTAAAGAAGCTAGAGACAGGCGATTGTCTCAGAGGGCCAGAGAAAACCAAGGGTCCCTTGGCACTTCCAAACCCAAGAGAATCCAGCAAGGCGTACGGGGGAGGGGGAGGATTCCGGGTGTGTTCACGGGTCAGAGGTCTGAGAGCACGGCGGACGGTGCACCCGCCGTGGAGCCAAAAGACTGTTACTTTTATTTTTGTGGAAATGATGCAAGTGAGGAGCCGACAAAGACCGTCTCTACGGATTCGGCTCCCCAGCAGCAGAACGTGGACGGGGAACCTTCTCTCGAGCTTTGTGGCAAACCAGTGCAGCAGGTGACCCTGCTGCATCCTCAGACGGAAATGCTTTTGCAGATGCACACACTATCTGGACCTACACAACCCACAGTGACCCTGCAGGAAGCAACGTCCCCACTTCAGCTGCAGCAGCTCCACGTTTTGCCGCCCAGTCTGGGCCTTCAGGGGAATGTCCAGCCAAGTGACCAAGAAGGGGGAAATCACCTCTACTGGGTGCAAGAAAGAACAGACAGTCATGTGCTGCTGGTACCTGTTTCTGCTGACGCCAAAGAACGGAATGGGGTCAGTGGTGACAGTGCACTTGAGAACACTGAAACCCAGTCCATACTGGTGACAGAAGAAAGCTTCCAGCAAGGAGCCAGTGAAGAAAGGAATAGCCTAAGTGTTGAGGGTGACCTCGTGGCGCTGAAAAATACTGGGTTGCGGGACAGTCAGACTGGCCACCAGTCAAATCTAAGAGCTACAGTGGTGAGTGGAGATGTGAGGCAGAGGCTGAAGGAACATCTCGAGGGGTTTCAGCTACAGCTGAGCAGTGAGTTTATTGACTGAACTCGGTGTAAAGTTTTGGTGTGGATGGCTATTCACGCGAATTAGACTGGTGGTGTAAATATAAAGGATTTGGGAACAGATCCCATCGTGGAAACAAGGCTGTCCGTCATTAAAAACCTTGTGAACATTATTTTAAAGCTCATTTCTGTTGAGTTGTTCAGTTTATCGCATTGTTTTCCTTAATTCAGGTGAATTACTGGGACGATCTCCCACTTAACGACCACTAAGAAGGCAAATTGCTGACTGGGCTAGTGATGCCAGATTATATTTTATACATATTTCATTAAAAATATAATATAATAATATTACATAATATTAAAATCCCCCCAAATAATAAAAATATTATTATTATTATTATTATTATTATTATTACTATTACTATAATAATAATAATAATAATAATAATAATAATAATAATGCTGTTTCTTTGCCAAAAAGTGAATTATTATGGTTGTTTATTCCTATATAATGAGACTGGTAAAGAATGATGTACTTGGTGCCTAATACTTTGTTTCATTTTCTTAATTTTATAGAAATGTGACCTAAATAAGATCAGCTCATCATCAAAGTCATAAAAACAGATTAATAAAACACCAATAAAACAAACAACATAGAAAACAATGTGATGCAACATCAAATGTTTTTTTGTAGGTATGTGACCTTCTGCTTTCAGTAACCGCTGTGATCTTCAGCAACAATGAATAAAACGAATATTTCTTGCAACTGTTCAGAGAATTTTCCTTTATGCATAACTGGTTTAATTCAGTGGTGCTGCTGGGGTTTCTTGCATGTTTCCTGACATTCTTCTGTACTTGTGTGGAAATAAGTACAACCCATGGAAAGTGAACCTTAAGTTTATCACATGTCCATAAATTTAGAATTTGGTGTTCTAGATTGGGTACCATTGATTAGAACCTCATTATTTAACCCTCACATCTAGCGCCTGGTCTATAAATGGTCGTGATTGCCTGTGAGTCTGGCTGGAGATTTAAGAATCTCTAAATTATTTGAAATAGACCATTTCACTGTGTGAAAAACCATCTACGAGTGGTATAGGTTTCAAATCATGGCCAGTTTATCCAGGACTGTTTGGCAGTGGAGGCCTAGTGGTTAGGACGCTGTCTTTGTGACCTGAAGGTCGCAGGTTCGAGTCCCTGGGCACCACTGAGGTTCCCTTGAGTAAGGTACCGTCCCACTAC
>JBBPDA010000138.1:6004701-6014739 GCA_037974385.1 Arnoldichthys spilopterus
GTGTGTGTATATATATATATATATATATATATATATATATATACACACACACACACACACACACACACACACACACAAACACATATATATGAATTTTCCATTGCGTTTTAAACAAAAAAATGAGCACAATCTTATAGGCTTGAAAGTTTTCCAAGGTAAAAGCCTGTGGTGATGGTTTTGATGGTTCCAATTTTAACTTCCCATTGTTAATTTTCATGCACAGGAAAAAACTAGTACTCCCACATGTAAACATAAATGAACTTAAAAATGTTTAGGATGATGTGATGTTCTACTGTAAGGTTTTTGTATTGGAAGTAAGTGCAAGCAGGGTGGGTTTTAAAGGTTTTATTATAAGACGACTGCACACTAAGACTATTCACCAGTGAACACAGAAACATAGAACTAGATATAACCTACTAAGAACAAGGAACAACACGGCATGGAAACAGTCCATAAAACAGTAGACCAAACAAAGACTGAATCAAACTCTAATACTCTAAATGAAGCACAAAACACCTGTGGGAGGGTAAAGACAGGTAAACAGAATAAAAGGGCATGGCTAAGGCATGGCTTAAATGTAAACATAAACACAAGACAAGAGGCAGGAACATATGGTAAAACAAAACATCCAGACTTGACACAGAGAATACGTGACATCTACATTTATACTGCTTCATTATAAATGCTGTCTTTGTTAAGGCAGTTGAGCTGCACTGGTTAAACATACTTGGAGCGGTGGACCACTGTGTGCCACTCTGGTAGGCAGAGATCATGTCTGTACAAAAGCAACCATTTAGGCATGCAGTTTGTAGAGTGTCAAGTTTGAGTCAGAATAGTCTCAGGAGAAACAAACACCTCAGTTCTTGTATAATTTGAAATGGCGACAAACAAAATAGCATCAGGTTAAGCTTAGTAGCTAAAGACACCAAATCCTCATAAAGTTTCTGTGACATTTGCAATTTCGTTATTTCTTACTGAATTAAACAGAATTACTAAATTAAATTTTGGCAGAATTTAATAACATAAACACAAAGTCACTAAACATGACACACATCACTTTTTCTTCAACATCTTCAACTACAAAGTAGTGAAAGATTGAATATTGAACATGCAAAAAATATTTCAGGGTGTTTCATTGGTGCATTTTCAACAGTGCTAAAGTCTGAGCTGGCTTAACTAATTGGTATTTGCCTTTGTGACACTGATTAAGTGTAATGGGAAGATGTGTTATCTAGTGAAACTAGCTAAGTGTGTCTAAACTTAACATAATCTACGTATGTTAAGTTTGCCTTGTGACACTTGTAAGATTGAAAAATGTTTAATTATATTTTTGCACAACATACTGTAATGTAGACAAAACTGATCTGATAACCATTACAGGTATTGGACCAAAAAACGGTGTCATATATCAGAGGAAAACAATAACAAATCCAAAAGAACAAGGTGGTTTAGCAAATTTACATTAGCAAATACATTTTTATTACTTGCAGCCACTGTAAAGATGAGCTGTGATTTTTTTACAGCTGTAAATTTAAAAAAAACCTTATTGATAAACCAATTTCTGCCCCTATCACACTAGTATCTAGGACATTCAGATGGCCTGAAGTGCTGTTTTTCTAACCAACTTTGTCTGTAATCTGACACCTTAGGTTTCCAGTACAGCTTAAGAAGACCTAATCAATAAATGAGCTTGTTTGACTGTATCTACTGAGATGCCATTGAGAAAAAAGTCCTCAATAGACAATTTTTCATTTGAATTTCAGGAATCTATACCTTGTTTTGAATTAATAATTTACAGTGAAATGTGAGTATTACTACAAAACAATTTTAGCATGCTGATTCTTTTGTGTAAATAATGAACAACAGATCTAGAATGCTGTGAGAGTTTCATTCTGAGATGTAAATTATTTTAATGAGAAGAATTCCCATTTATGATAAGTTGTGGGCTGAAAACCTATAGGTTTGGTTTCCCAGACATGGATTCAGCCTAGTCCTGGATTAAACTGAAATGTCAATAGGGTGCTTAATATTTTTCTGGGAAACCAAAATAAAAAAAATTGAATGCCTTCTGTATAATAGTGGCCTCCTTTCTAAACATGTTTGTAAAGCTAGGCATGGTTCCTTTAGTTGAAAATGTCAGCAAAATGACAAGTGCTCTGGGAGCAGTGTAGCAGGACGGTACCTTGGTCAAGGGTACCTCAGTGGTATCTAGGAAAACCTGTGACCTCTGTTCACAAGGGCAAGCTCCTAACCACTAGGCCACAAAGATGTCAATCATAAATGAGTAATTGAATCTTATACTGAAAGACTGATCCTTTGGAAACAAGTGTGCCACTCTGATGTGGAAAAGAGGCTGGTTTTTACAATAGGACAATGATCCAAAACATACCTCAGAATCTGCCATTGAAACTCCTTCAGAAACTCCTTTAGAAACTCCTTCATGAAACATAAGCTGCAGATTTTTAACAGAGTTCCCTGATTAAACATAATTGAAATCTGTAAATTTGTATGAATTAGCATTTAGGTACAGAGGTTGTGTTAATTTTTTTCTTACAATGTTAAGAAAATCCAGAAAACATTAAACCAATAATTATGACTGGCTATTGCTAAACAGTTTGGCTTTTTATAAAGATAAGAGGTATTCTCTTGACCACTGGTCCTGTGGACTCTAGTGAAAGTTGCTGATCGAATATAACCTCTGGTTGTCAGTTACACCAAAAGTAACAGTTGCAATGCTTTGACACAAGGCCCCAATGCTTCACTTTTAACAATCAAAATTCCAGAAGCTTAAAAATAAACGTAATAACGTGCCTTTAATAAATACACTGAAGGCCTGAATGATTCAACATGTAAAATATTGATTCAACTTTGAGAGCCAAAGACTTCATTATGAAGTAAACAAAGCCTCAGACACATAACTCTGAGCAATGCCTGACTCCACTGTCAGCAAACTCATAACCACTCTTCCATATTTTACTGCTGTGAGGAGTTTCATATATCTGCCGTGATTTATATTGTTTACCCTGCTTTGACTGATACTGCATCCAGGCCTTTTGACAGGTGTGACACTGTTCAACATGGCTTTATTTAGTGCATGGAAATGTGGTAGAGCCAAAAAGTGGAAATGGCAGCTGCAAGGCTTGGGGCAGAAGAGGAGAATGGTGCAGTGTGAGAAGCGTTCCGAGCCACAGTTCACGCAGACGGTGTATTGACACTAGAGCTGTTAGTATTACTTAATTAAAAAGTTGTTACTTAAAAATTAATCTTCTAAATTACTTAGTAGAGATTAGTTGTTTTTCACATTTAAGCAGTCTGATATATCTCACCCAGATATATCCATCTGTTTCACCCACATTTGTGTTATTGTTTATTTTGTATTCCTATTTCTTTGAAAGGCTTTGTCTGCTTTGTTATTGTTAAGTCAATTTTTATTGTTTGGCCTTTTTAAGGTTTACTTGCACCAAATAGGCAGAAAATAATCCAAAGTGATACCCCTTTTTAAGGCTTTAGTAAAGCCTTACACTGCAGATTTATTCATTTTCATGTATATATTTTTTCAGTTATTTAGTTGTCTCCAATTCCATACACTAGCTAGGACTGTCCAGTCACATGATGCCAGTTTGGCAGGATAAAAGCTAGCACATGCTCCTTCCAAGTCATGTAAAGCCGATAAGAACTTCCACTATCACACTTGAAGAAAAATGCTAACTGTCAGTTCTGTTACATTGTCTAACAGACGCCCATGTTGGCATCATTAGTGATAAGGGCAGAGGGTGGGCCATCCTACCTTCTCAGAGAGAGTGAAGTCAAATGATCACTCTTGATTCATGGACTCCTGACCAATTCAACAAATAAACAATTGTGTTTTAAAATGTACAGCAGTGTGTATACTTATTTTTACTTAAGTAAAATCAACAAAGCGTCATTTTACCAGGGGTGTTTTGATAAAGTGATTTATGTATTGTTTCAGGTCTTTTTACCCCTGTTCAGTTATTTAACCTCTCAAAAATTTTCTACCTTATTTCTATTGTTTTATCTTTCAGGATGTTGTGTTTTATCAATTATATTATTAGTGCAATATCTTTTATTTTATCTTATTCACAAGTGCAATAACTGCCCAGTCTACCTGTTTACATGTGTACTTAACATTTATATATCTATCTATTTAGTATTATTATTATTATTATTATTATTACTATAATTATTGTTGTTATTATTATTCATTTTTATGTCGTTTGTTTTTGTCAGACTTTACGAAATTGAGCTAGACTGCTGCTGAGAAACTTGTGTACTGAATCTACTTGTTCCTCACTTAAAGGAAGAATTACCTTAACACAAATATTCTTGTTCATGTGAAAATTATGTGCACATTTAAATCAAGCAGATTCAGTACATTACTTTTTTCTAATACACACCAGTTTTCTTGAACAGCAGAACTACTGTTTGGGGTAAAACATAGCTTATTTCATATTTTAGTTGTTTTCTTACAGTTTACACATTTCTCCATCATTCTGTAGATCAGCCACTGCATCACTCCTCTGCAGAAGTGTGGCCTCACACGTACGTCTCGCAGGGCCTCTACTGCCTCTCCTCCTCTGATGCCTGGGAGCCAATCAGCAATGAGCCTTCAGGCATGGCCTCTCCTGCTGCTGGCTCCTACATAATGGCAGGCGGGGCTTCTGGAGAGGGCTACGATGGCTCTGCCCACTATCTATCCCAGCAGCAGCAGATGACACTGCAGCAGCAGAGCCACTTTCAGCAGCTGCAGCAGCTCCAGCAGTACCAGCAGCAGCAACTACTGCAGTACCAACAGCAGGTTTGAACAGTTTGAATATATCCATTGCAGCACCACCAGCAGCAGGTTTGTTCAGTTTGAAATGGAAGCAGCATCTGAATTAATTAGCACAGGTAAAGATCAGTGTTGCTCCTCTGCAATTAACCCTTAGAGATGGAGAAAATTATTATGTTTGTTTTGCTATTTACCATGTTATTACTAGGGCTGTCAATGGCTTAAAATAATTAATTGTAATTAATTATTTTGTCTATTTACCTTCAGTTAATCACATTTATCTAATGTAGGGCTGGCCCAAATGATTTGAAAACTGAAGAACTTATTATTAATAACTGGTTTTGTTTATACATAGGCTCAAATCTGTTTGTCTGGTGAGTTATAGAATTGCATGAGCAAAAAAAATACTCGTTGGTGAGCGGAAATGGCCATCAGCGGAATGGCCACTCATTCAGACAGGTTTGTGCAACCCATTTCCAAAGAAGACCCTGTGTAAAATATAAATGAAAACAGAATGCAATGATCTGCAAATCATGTAAATGATTAAACTGACAATTGTATAAAGATAACATATCAAATGTAAAAATATTAGAAATTGTATTGTTTTATAAAAAAAACTACATTCTCTTTTAGAATTAGAACATATTTCAAAAGAATTTTGGACAGGGACATTTGTACCAATGTGTTAAAACACATCTTTCTTAGCAACATTCTGTAAATGGTTGGCAACTGATGAAATCAATTGCGGGAGTTGGAAAGTAAAATAGTACACTATCATTGTCTTTCATGATGCACCAAATTTTCAGTGGGTGACAGGTTTGGACTGCAGGCAGGTCAACATTTGGATGCTTCCAACTGCAAAGCCTCGCCCCTTCTTCCATACCGACACAGATGCTGACTTTTGAACTATGCACTGAGAACAAGCAAGATAGTCCTTCTCCTCTTTAGCTCAGTGTCCATGATTTCAAAGAATTGCAAAAAGAATTGCATTTGTGGATGCAGCCGTGAACTGTATTCACAAAAAACTTTTCTGTAATGTTTTCGGTAAGTCAATGCCATGATTTCTACTAGAGAGTCATACCTGTTTTTAAAGCAGTTCCGCCTGAGGGCCTGAAGAGCAGGAGTCTGGTTTTCAGCCTTGTCTTTTGCATACAGAAATTTCTTATTTTTCGGGTAATGATAATACGATATACGAATACCATAGATGAAGAAGGCCACATTTTTGCAGTTTTAGTGATTATTTTAGTTTTTAGACTCTGACTCTCTGGAATGCTCTTTTTAGGTCCCGTCATGTTACTGACCTGTTGCCCGTTAACCTAATTTGTTGATTCCTGTTGATTTGTGTTGTTTAACCAGGTGTTTTTAGCATTACACAAAGTCTTTTGTTGTCCCTGTCCAACCTTCTTTGAAGCATGTTGCTGGCATCTAAAGGAATGTATGTATAAGACATTTTATATAATATTTTGTTAGGTTATCTTTGTTCTATGTTCAAATAAATATGGGTTTGTTTTAATTTGCAAATCATTAAAATTCTGTTTTTATTTACATTTTAAACAGCATCCCAATGATTTCTGGAAAGGGGGTTTGTACTTACAGTTTTGGTTATTTAAAAATACAATTTTATTTAATTATATTTTATAATTATATTTCAGGTAGTTTTGTCATTTTTGTTATACTAGTTATTGGAGTAAACAAAATTAGTGGCTTAAGAATATTGTGACTGCTTTCAGTAACTTATTTCAATTAATTACTTTGCAGGAATGCATTGACATTGCAATAAAATCTCTCTTCCTCTTCTGCTGAATGAGATTTTAATTGAAAAAATAACCATATTTGCCAGAATTACTCCCCTTGTTTAACTGTTTCCTCAAGTCACTGGAACATCGACTACACAGCACCTCCCACTCCTTGCAAGCCACACCAAACAGCACCATTCATAGCCTGGGCCCGCCCACTCACCCACGATTGGCCGATTTGTGGGCTGCAGCGCAAGTGGAGCCCCATCAGGTGGAGATGATGGGACACATGGGTGTAACCTTGGCAGAAATGGGAATGCCTGAATCATATGGAGAGGAGCTAGTTACAGAAAACGAATGCATCCTGGAGCAACAGGAGGAGGAGGAAGCCAAGGTGTGTGTTTGTTGCATTTGTATAATGTCAGATAATCAGTTAATGTTAAATTACCTCATAAACTTTCTGAGTATAAATATTCTCAGCTGACCATGTGAAGTTTTTGCTATTAGCTTGCTTGGAAACCAAATTGTTTCTTTAAGGTAAAGGGTTGGCCAAAAATCAGATGTACACCATTGCACCCCCACTTCACTTTTCAATATAGTTCATCACCCAAAATGTTTTTGATGTCTGAAGTCTATAAAATCAGGAAAAGTTCAGGCTTCTGGCCTGACTATTTTCGTTTTCTTCTTCAAGGAGGATGACATCACATTAACGCTTGAACCTGAGCCACTTTCCTTAACCCCTGTTCTGACCCCTCCACCTCCAAGAGAGGACCCCACCTCTTCCGGCAGCGTGAGTCCAGCACAGGCACCAGCAGAGCCAACGGCTGAGCACATGGCCTTTGAGATCACATCCTGCGTCGTCCAATCTCTGGAGGAAAAGGAAGAGGAAGTGGTGGAGGAGGGGACTGTGGTTGTCGTGGCAACCAATTGACAGCTGACATCATTGAAAAGGAAGAGGCTTAAACATAAAAAACTCTTTACTGAAATAATCAACTAATTAAGCTAATGTATACCCAGCCCCCTTCCCAAGGTGTATTCATTCTCTTCTTGTCCCAACAAAAGCGTTAAAAGACTTTGGAGGCAAAAGAGGCACTGACTTATACATTATTAAAAAGTGATGGAGGGCATAATTTTAGAATGGGTTTCGATGAAGTGTAAATGATTTGTGATGGGTTTCTGCTGGGGTTTTATGGCCGGCAAGAGAGCCGAGACAGAGAGAGACTCTGAGGACACTTGCAAAAAAAAAAATAATGAGTGCAATACCAAGATACCAAGACAACCAAAAGAACGTGCATGCATTTTGAATATTTAAGTAACTGAATTACCAGTAATCCATATAGTAATAAGAAATACATTGATTTTTGTAAAAAAACAAAAAGCCAATAAAATGATATGTATTTGTATGTACGTACAGTATGTATGTATGTTTGTATGTGTGTATGTATGTATGAATGTATGGATGTATGTAAGTATGTATGTATAAAGGTATATTCTGGAAAAAAACACATTATCAATTCGCAATTTGACAATAATGTTGTGTGAAGTGTCTCCTATGTATTTTACCTTCAGCATCCACATGGACACACAAATGCACACACACACACACACCAAATCTATTTTTCTCCTTTATATAACCAAGCACAATACTGCCCAACTGGAAACAGTTCTGCCCTGTTCAACATCCATACTGAACTGCTATTTATAAGACTTATGCACTATTATGGACATAAAAGAATGTATTGTCTTTTGAGTGATGATTCCATCTTTGTTCTATTAGCCCTTTTTCCCAATTTGTCTGTGTATTTCTTAATTACCGGCCTTATTTTTGACTCCCCGTGCTATGGAATATTGACTTTCCCCAGAATAGCAAAGAAAACTTGGAGTTCCAACACATTCCTCTTAGGAAACAATATGCAGCTGCACAAGAGGTTTGTTGTGGGAAAAAGAATATGCAACATTAGCTTCCCCACTGTAAAAAATATTCATTGAACTTAAGTTTATAGATTTGGAAATTGGCCTGTTCACATGCTACTAGACGTTCAGTTTGAATTATGTTAAAACCTCTAGTTAGTCCATTTTTAAAAAAATAAACTCAATTTTAACTCACCCAGTAAGTGCTCACATTGAAAACATGGGTATCATTGATCATCTGAAAACATCTGGCCTGTGGTGAGTTTTGATCACTATATTTTGTATTTTATCATGACAGACCAAAAGACTGTGGCCACGGTGGCTGAAACAGGAGAAAAGAAGGTGCTTGTTATATTTTTGATGGCAGGCTTTCTATTTTGAAGCTGCTGTTTATTGGTGAATGGATGGCAACATTCGTTAAATGAATGCACCTGGCTAAAGCAGAGTCTGCTTGCAAGAGGTTGCAGTTATTTGACTTTGCAAGTGATTTTCTCTAATGATTTTGTGGCAAGGTTAATGTCTAGTGCTGAAACCCATTATGCAACTGGAGCATCATTTATTTTTGTATGATTATTATATATGCTAAAGTCTAAAAAGGTGTAGAAAGGTCTTGTTAATTGCCATTACTGTGAAAGGGAGGAGACCTGTTTCCACTGTTCCTCTGAGTTGGAAAACATGAAAATGTTGCAAAACATTCTCCAGATTGTTTTTATTTTATCAGTAGCTGGCAGAAAGGGCGAAGACAAAAAAAGTGCACTGTCTATTTTAATTTTTATTAACATGTTAACCTGAGTGTTAACATGGAGATGGGAGTCAGTGTGTCAATATAGTCATTATCACTCCCACATTACATTAGTAATAAGAGGGTGATGCTTGATTTTAGAATGGGAAGGATAACTGAGGATGTTGTAAAACGATGTTGCCTTGTAATAGGATAAATAATATAAACTGATATCAACATGCAAAAAAGAGAACCTGCAGTCAAAAGGACAAGGAATATTGGTTGAGCTGTTATGCTAAGTTGTAGACTCATCCAGTATGTATGTATTTTCATGTTATGTGTAAATAAAAAAAAAAAAACTTACTGTGAGGTCCCTGTATGGTTGGAAGTCTTCAAACTAGACTTAAGATGATACAGAAGCAATCTCTTCACACACACAGATGAACAACTTTTACAATTACATCTAACTTGTAACTACACTCACTGTCCATTTAATCCGGCTCCTCTTATCATACAGGTATATTTTGTAGTTTACAATTACAGACTGTATTTCATCTTATTTGGACCCCCCACAGGCCCACCAGTAAGCAGGAATGACTTTGGTTGTGGATCATTCACAGAACAGAGTTTATACCACATAGCTAGATAGAATAGACAGTAAGTGCTCACAGTGTTTACAGGTTCCAACAGCACTGCTGTGTGTAATAGACTCTGTTTAGTATACACACACTTATTAACATGCCAGGTAGTAACATATATCACCTAAATAATACCTGCTCACAAGTGTTCCAGTGGGAATCCAGACCATTGATTAAGAGGGTAAGCACTGTAAATGACTTTTGTGTATGAAAATGTGCTCTCTCTCTCTCTCTCTCTCTCTC
>JBBPDA010000138.1:6014839-6027915 GCA_037974385.1 Arnoldichthys spilopterus
TCTACATAGGAACAACATTCATGAAATGTTCCAGTCAGGTTTTAGGCCTCATCATAGTACAGAGATAGCACTGGTAAGGGTGGTAAATGACCTTTTACTTGCATCTGATCAGGACTGCATCTCCTTACTCGTGCTACTCGACCTTAGTGCAGCCTTTGATACCATTGATCACACCATCCCAATCTTTCATTTGAAGCTCATGTAGATAATATTACTAGGATTGCCTTCTTTCATCTCAGACCCGGTTTCTGTAAAGCTGCTTTGTGACAACGTCAGTTGTAAAAAGCGCTATACAAATAAACTTGACTTAACTTATATCAATATATGTCATAAATAAATGTATTTTTCAAACTGAAACACTAAGCAGTAAAATAGCTAAATAACATGTTCAGGGCTCTTATTAGGTCACTCATTAATTAACAGAGCTGAAAGAAATTGTCAGTACTAAATCAGAAATACATTTTTTTAAATAATTCATTCATTCATTCATTTACAGATGTATTTTTAGGAGAGCTAAAAGTAATGTAATTTTACAACAGTCTTACAAGGTTATTTGTTTTAGATAAACATGGCTTCACTGATTAACACAACTATCATTTGTCAAATATGACTAAATGTTAAATACTAAAACAAATAATCTTATATCATCAAACTGGTAAATATTAAAAATCTATCAGTGTACAAATCTCAAACAGTATGTTTGGTTGCTAGTTAAAACTGATGAATGCCATTTTCAGTACTCTTCAGTGGCTAATGCTAATATGTCTTTGCTAATGTCAAGAAGTACATGTTGCCTTAATACATATATCTGTCTGTCCCAAAAATGTGTAGACACTAATTGTATGTAACATGATCTAAAATCAAGGGTATTAATTTTTTCCTACCTTACTGCAGTTTAAGGGAGCCTTTACACTATGTTGGAACACTACTGTAAGGCATTTGATTGTATTTAGCAACAAGAGCTAAGTACATACTAAATAGCTTTAGTATGGGCAGATGTTTGTATCAAATTCTGCTTAACCCAGAAATACTGGGTGAAATTAATTACTCCAAAAAACAGAAGCTGAATTTACTAAATAGAAGGCATATCTAGATATTTTTGAACATATATGGCACTTTCCATCTGCAGGAACTTGATCAAAGTCCTGAAAAGAAACTAAGAATGATTATAGTTTTTAAAATAATGTTGGTTGTTCTACTGGTGGTGTAAAGGCAAACAGAAAAAAACACATCTAAAGGTGTGTAGTTCTCAGGGAAGCTCCACAGTGGGGAATTTCCTCTCAAAAAGTCCCTAGAACTGTTTGGTCCAATAGCGCCTGTAGTGTACAGCATGTTTCCAGCTGAGCTACATATACATTTACTAAAGAGAGCTAGAACTATCTAAATAAAAAAAAACTATCTGCACTAAAAATGCAAATGAACTGCTCAACTATTAGGATGTGAATATTGGTTCACGTAGCCACAACATTATAAACAAGTATTAGTTGGATAAAATGTAGAATAACCCTCATGCCTACTATTTACCTAAGTGCTTTATACAGCATACAATTTTACAGCCTTATTTAAAGGTCAAGGGTATTCATAAAAACAATATTAAACCAGTAAAGCAAATATATGTACAGCCAGTTAGTGTTTACTGGCAAAGCCCTAAGGTCACACATTGTGTACCCTGATGACAAGTCTAATCCCTCATGCTGTGGAGCACTGATAATAAATCACAAGCACTCTATAACACTCAGCAGGTTTACACTTTGCCTACATTTACAGTACAAGATTTACTTTTGGGATCTGATTTTTAAGTTCAGATCTGATTTTTTGTTTAAACATACATGTTTATAATGAATGCTTTTTCTTAAGTGGGGAAAAAATCTAAATTTGCACATTTAAACCAACAGTGTCAAATGCATGGTCCATAGATGCCATAAAAATTACAAGATTATTTGCTCTTGATGACTCTTTAGTTGTTCATGATTGGCTTGACTTTAAGTTAACTGCTCTATTGACATGCCTGATTATGACATTAATGTGTAAATAAGTGATAAACCTTTTTAGAGGTTTATTGTAAGAGGTCACTAGAGATGCCAGAGTGCTTGATTTCTTGAGGCTGATACCAATACATGTAAAATTACTTTCTTCTCATTACCTCATGCAATAACTTGACAAAAATAGAGATTCCGTGTTCCATTTGAACATGACCTGCTTGAGCTTCCTCAAATAGTGATGCCAGTATTTCAGGACTGTGGCTTAATTTGATGACTAACTGCTTTTGTGCAGTAATTCAGTGCCCAAAGGGCACTTGTTTGGAATTAGTAATGTGTGAAAAACATTTCTAAAAAAGGTAAAGCAAACACCCCATTACATTGTTTAATTTGCTTTTGCTGCATTCAATGGACAATAGAAGCTGGAAGTTGTAACTCATAATTACATAATTTAGGACCAATGCATGTTCCATTGACAAAGTGCGAAAAGCATGGCTTTTTGTGAGAAATAAAAATTTCACCAAAATAGTAAAAAATTCTATAAAGTGTTTTAACTCACATGTAAAAAATTCTATAAAGAGTTTTAACTCACATGCAAAGTAAAATGTAACCTGATAAAGATGAGCAGTTACAGGTTTGCTTATCTATGAATCAAGGAACAAATTCATGCTCTGCATAGAATGTAGGTGAAAGTGAAAGTCACATTATGAGCAGCAATCTTTGGTTGACTTCACCAGCCCAGATGAAACTTGAATTGTAGCTCCACATGGCTAATACAGTCTACCTCTAAAGTGGGGCCGGCATAAATAACTTGGAAAATTGCATGACAATTTTGCTAAAAAATAACATAAAATTTGAACAGTGAGTTGTGCTCTAGCAGGGACATGGCCCTAGCTCATCACAATTCATTTGTTGAGTAGTGCCATCTAGTGGAAAATGTCAACATAAGAAAACAGTGCTTTACTAGTCAATATTCAAGATTCAAGATTCAAGAGTTTATTTTTATGTGCACAGTAGAACAAGCAGTTACACTCTCCAATTAAATTCTTACTTTGCTAGTCCTCCATTGCCAAATTTAAAAAATCTTGCTAAGTTAAGGTTGAAAATGTAAGATTTAATTTGAAAATTTAAGATGCTGCATCACTACCACATTCTTTGAAAGCATGCACAATATTGGGAAATTCTGTTTAATTAATTAGATTTGTGTCACTTTGACCTTGTAATGGGAACATTTTTGATTCACAGTACTAAAATATGATATGCCAGTGTTACATCACCAAAGCATACTGGTGTCCTCTCACCTGATGTGGCTAAACCCCAGCTCAGGAAGGTAGGGCAGCTTCTTGACCTGGATGATGGAGTCATATAGTGAGGGTTGAAGCCCCTGGGCTACCATGTTGGCCAGAATAACTGCTACCATCATGGGCAGTATGTGGGAGATCTGACCAGTCAGCTCAAAGCAAATTACTGCTGTGGAGACTGTATGAGTGACTGCCCCCGTCAGTGCTGCTGCACCTGCATGAGAACCCAAGATAAGTGATAGGCCAATAAAGAGAGGAGGAAAAGTAAAAAAAAAAACAAATGAAGAAGCAGACAATGAAAAAAAAATAAAGATGAATGGACATTATGCAAATCTAATTGACATCAATTTGAGACTTGTTCTGGGTTCATTTTTGTACTGTGGCTTAGCAAAATTATTAATCGCAAGTAATGACAATGCATTAAGTCTTTTAAAGTTATTATGTCACCAATAACAAGTTGATTTTGAGTGGTCATAGGTTATGGAGATCATTCAATGTTCTTAAACAATTATATTAGTACAAAAACATGAAATACAAAATATTACTTTCATTAGCAGTGTGTGAAAAGCATGCCTAAATGAAGGGCAAAACATTAATTTCATTGTTCTGATGTTGCTAAATTCCTTCACTGTAACACCTTTGGAGATTTGCTGTTTAAAAATCAAATGCCACATTCATTCCAGAAGTGACTGTAATCAACCATAAAAACCAATACACAAAGCTATAATAAACTTTACTGTAGGGTAATGTCAACTTGGCAGAACAAAATGCATAGTATATCAATGCATTTCTTAATATGACTCCATAATCTCTAGTACATTTCCATCAAAAGCTTGCTGGAACTGTGCCAAACTGAAATGTAATTACTGTCCAAACTTCTGCTAAATGCAGCGATCAAGTTTAATCATGAAGCAGGTTTCCACTAACCTGCTTAATGCACAATTTGAAACAGCAAACTACAAAAAAATGTAATAGTTTACACTTGCATGAGGTTTTTAAAGTGATTTCACAAAGCAATATATTGGCAGATTTAAATGGACACACATTTTTTCACATTTAAGTCATATGAAATTAAATTAGTCATGGCCAGATTATTATTATTATTATGTTTGGAAACAACACTCTTGGGCATGACATGACAGATGCCACAAGGGGTCCCATACGCCACCAGAAGTTATGGATCCACAGGACCTCTGTAATCATGGTCCAACCATAGCCCAGTGAGGAACCCAGCGACATTGTTATAATGCCTGTCCAACCACAGCCCACTGCTAAAGTCAGGGGCAAGGATTAATCACTGTCCAATCACAGCATCTGCCAAAGTCTAGGGTGGGATAAAAAATCACTGTACAGTTACAGACCTCTGCCAAACCACCATTTGAATTTGAATTTGAACCTTAATAGTGATTTTAATTGTTTTAAAGTGGGGACTTGTTGTGATGTAGTACTTGTAGACTGTACACAAGGTTTGTAATAGGCATGGTCAGTTCAGAGTGGTTCAGATTTTAAAAGTTGATATTGATAAAGCTCAAAGGAGAAAGAGATTTTTCTTTTATACTTTTTCAGTAAAACTACAATGATGGTCATTAAGAGATAAAAAAGGAAACTGGAGAAGCGAAAAAGTAGGAGGAAAGACTGACCAATGACAGCATACCCTCCAGGGATGATGCGGTAGAGTATACCGTCAAACAAAATGCCATGAGGGAAAAGAGCTGCCATAATCTCGCCGACTAGACGACCAAATGATGCACCTGCAAAAGAGAGAAAGCAAGGCAGGTACAGCACTGTCAAAGCTACTTACTACAAATGTCAAGTCAAGTAAAGTGTATTTCTATAGCGCTTTTTACAACTGACATTGTCACAAAGCAGCTTTTTAGTCCTGCAAATTGTTTGTGCAATGTGTACTGAATAAGCACTGGTATTATTTTGTATAGAGAAAGTGGATGTTAAGATCTAAGATCTTAATCCTAATTGCCATTTAGTAGCCATGAATGTAACTTCAGAATCCAACAAAATTCTAAATTAAATTAAATCTAATTAAAAAGTGTTTTGTCTCTGAAGTCAAGTCATGCCAAGTAATGCCCCATGATCTCATTACTCATTTAAACCAGCAAAAAGTAAAGTAATAGTACATATGCAAATGTCTGTGTAAACTGTCAGTTATCACTGTCAGTTATCACTCATAAGTAATTACTTATTACTACTAACAGCATAATTAATTCTTATAATTTATAATAATTATTATAATTTAATAACAACAATAATAACTTGCCTACCAAGTACAAACACAGGCATGAAGGCTCCAGAAGGTATGGGCATTGTTGTTGAAACAGCTGACATCCAGAACTGATAAAAGAAGCAATAAGATTCATTCATAAAAACATCTCAAAGCAGCCAATTAAAAATGTTAGATGTCTCAATCTATATTGTTGTTCTCTAGGTCAGTGTCAATGTCTTATTTTTAAGCTGCTAACTGATATGTTCTATATGCTGTAGCATACTCTTAGAGATGCGGCAGGACAGGGCAGCTCACTGTGTCTGCTCCTAGTCACTTACGAAGGGCAAGAGCTACTGCATACAGTAATCCTCTATCTGCAATGCTCAGCAAGTCTCCTGAAGCATGATATCGGCTGTGTGCCCAGGATCATATAATCCTGCACTAGCTCTCTCACCATAAGTCTATGTCTATCAAACCCAGGCATTTTAACCTTTTGTTATTTGAGTAGTAAAAATGCCAATATAGCAATCAAGGTAAAGATAATTACCCGAAGTCGGAATAACCAAGTTGGATTTGTGTGGAAAATGGAAAGGGAATGCAACTCATAAATGTAAAGTTTTACCTTCATGATGAAGAAAAGGAGAAGTATGATGAATACATTGACATCAGGGTGAAACCAGGCAGCAGATTTTCCCAGACCTGGTGGGGCAGGGGAACCCCAAATCTTAGTCCAAGTGAAGTTATCAAACAGAGAATTGATGGCCTCTCTGGGCATTAGCTGTGTTATGAGAAAAATGGCAAAAGTACAGTACTATTTAAAAGTTTGGAATCACAAGTGAAAAGTTTAAACAGATACAGACCACTTATAGGCCATGGCCAAGGCATGAGGGAAATGACACTGCACTTTCTACTGATTTGCCTTTGTCTTAAAAGTAAAATCTCAAGCAAAAAGCGGTTGCTGTGTGGTTTGGCAAATAAGACAATTAACTCTGACTCTATGGGATGGCCATAGAATTCACGTCTATGTGCACCAGATAATTATTGTCACGCAGGTAAGAAGGTAGTTAATTCTCTGAGAATTTGTTGTTAAAATGTGTTTATGATTGCCTTCAATCCCCCAGATGCATCAGTTTAGCTAGTTAGCTAGTTATCTAGCTAGCTCTAGATTAGAAGTATAGCTAACAAAGTAGTCAGGCTATGGTAAATCTTCATGTTTGCAGGGACTAAATGACTCAGGGTTAGATTTCCAAAGTTAACATTAGTCACCAGCCGTCATTTTTATTAGCCAGAGTCTTAATAATACGGAAGAGTACTGGAGTAATCTGATCTAAGAGCACAGTACAAGAAGATGACCAATGTCTTTTATTCAGTTTGATTTTGGACAACAAGATTTAGTTTCTCTGAATTTCTGTACTTGATTGAGGCAGAAAGGTACTGAAATAGGCTGCCATTTTAAGACAAGGTGTTCTGGCATAAAAAACATTTTAAAATGATAAAAACAAAAATCTGTGATGCGTTAATTTACGTGAACTGTCAGGAGGGCGCCCTAGCCCCGCCTCGGTTAAAGGGCTTTCGTGGGCGTCCCTCCTTGTCCGACGTTGGTTGTGCGTATGTACACTGTTTTGGTCCTTGTCGTTGTGTCTGTCCCTTTCAGTTATGTTAATAAACCCCCTTGTTTCACGTCAGTCCTGTCTGCGTTTGCTGCCAAACACCCCCAGATCATTACATGAACCTTCAAACTGGCAAAGTACAAGGAAATGGTTTTTCAATAGTTTCACTAACAAACTTAATTGTATTTTGTAAATATACACAAATTTAGAATTTGATGGCTGCAACACACTCAAGAAAAGTTGGAAGGCATGTGTTACATTACCTTTCCTTTTAATTACTCATTTAACCATTTGGGAACTGAGGATACTAATTGTAGTAGTTTTTTAACTGAACAATTTGTCCATTGTTGTTTGCTAAAAGAGTTGCTCAAACGTCCATGGTCACCATTATTTGATTCTCTACTTCATAATGTGTCATACATTTTCAGTACGCTTTAGATCTGGACAGGCAGCAGTAAAGCATACACACTCTACAAAGTAGGGATGCTGTAGCCCATGCACAGTGTGGTCTGGCATTGTCCTACTGAAATAAGCATGTATGTTCTAAAAAGAGATGTAGCCTTGATGGCAACATATCTATTTAACACCATATGGCATGGTGCAATAAACCACATCACACTGCCCCTTTAATTTTTATTTATTTATTTATTTATTTATTTTTTGGGGTGGGGGGGTGGTCTGAGTCAAATAAAAAGGGGGGTTTAAGTGCATGTGACATTTTGTCTAGGAGAGGAGCAATCCTTCCAGGAAGCAGAGCCGCATGGTGCACACTGCCACCAATTGGTAAGTTCACTTTTCACTTCAATATCACTTTTTTAACAAATGTAAATCTGGGGTAGCTTTAAATAAAAAAAAATATATTAATGTGCATGAGCATGTAAAGAAGCATTTATGATCATTCTAAGACTTATTTTGTTATTATTTGTATACTATTTTTTTTCATTGCCTCAGGGCAACACTGTGCAGTTAGGGCACTTTTGTTCAGACAAAATCATTCTACAGTGTGAATGAAGGACACGTTTGAAATTGTTCTTCCTGTTTTCTTTTTTAAAGGTGAATGTCCACATTATGATGAGGAGACTGAGACTGAGTCTAAGAATGAGGATGAAGAAGATATTGCAGAGAATTATGCTCCAGAGCTACCGCAACAAAGAACACCCCACACCTCTCATGATATCATGGCACCCCTTGAGTACTTCAGGAAGTTCTTCTCAGAGGACATTCTAGATGTAATTGTCAAGCAGTCAAATATCTATCCAGGTCCCTTAACCTCACAACAAAAGAATTGGAGCAGTCCAATCTACATGTCATTGTTCGTTTTACCAGGCACCTGCATGATTTGGAACTAGGCTTGCCAAGTGCCCCAAGCTGCAAACACCACGACACTAAATAGATGGGAAGCCATCAAAAAAATCCCTGCATATTAACAACAATGCAGAGAGAGAGAGGGGAGGAAAATGATGATCTACTCTACATGATGGGTCCACTGCTTACTCATCTATCCTAACTGACCTCCATCCCAATTTGTGGGAAACTGGCCATTGATAAACAAATGGTCCCATTCAAGACACAGACTGAATGGTTTTCAGAACTTAGAAATCTACACAGGGAGAGTTGTAAAACCCCCAGAGCCGCCAGATGTGGGAGCTAATAGTAAATGAGACTGCTATGGCAACACATTTATGTCCAAATAAACTTGTTTTCTAATAAAAATATATAGCATTTCTCAATCACAAGAGAAGAAGTGCAGTGTTCCCCTGAGGCAACAAACTGGAATCTGGTGCAGGGGGGCAGATTTTATGATGGATATATTATCAGGGACCACCAAGCTCCCAAAAAATGGGGTGAAATTTTTTTTCCTAAAAAATAAAAAGTCATACCATAGAGGGCTAATATATGTCCCAGAGTGAGTGGTACTGTTGCATACATGCAACTCTGATGCACCTCAATACTATCATAGCTGTTGACTTTTGAACCTTTTTGCTAATAATAATCTGGGTGGTCATATAATTTAATTAATCATTCATTTAATCTTTGGCACAGAGAAATTAATGCCATGGTTACACACACTTTTGGCACAGCCAAGATAAGCTCAAGCCCAGAGAACTTGCCAGCATTTCTGCATACAGTTGATATGTGGCTTCCTCCTTGTGTAACACAGTTTTAAGTTATATTTCTTAATGCAGCTACAGACACATTAGAGGCTAAATTTGTCACAGTAAAATGAAGGTTTGTTAGGCAAAGCTGCCTGAGGATTCAAAGATCACATGCATTTAAATTTATGTACTGACGATGTTAAAAGACTTAAATCATGTTGAGAAATTTTCCTTTTGAAATGATTCTCTCACAAATGTTGATGCTCAAAGGAGTGTGTCACATTACATCCTTGCTAGCAAAGAATGAACCTTGATGGATGTTAAATTTATACCCAGAAATGATACCTCACCCACTATAAATGAGCCTACTTATTGTGGAGTCTTCCAAACTGGTGTTTCTTGAAGAGTCTATGCACTTTCCAGCTTATTAACTCTGTCTCAACTTTTGTAGAGTGTGTTGCAGTCATCAAATTCTAAATTTGTTATATAATTTATACATTATATAGACAATCTTTACTTTTATTGTCAGTTAAATAAAGGTTCAAGTGAACTAACATGAGAGAATTTTTTTAAAAATTACTTTTCTGCAAATGTGATTTTACAATGCATTTCAATGATGCATTTCGCATTAATCAGTGTTAACAGCAACATAACCTTTTTTATTGCAGATACATGTCAAAGTAACTTGCTAGTTTACCTCATTTCAAACATTAGAATAAAATTGTAAAAACATTAAAATTTCAATGTTTCAAAAATGTTTACCTATTTCTTTATATACTTTTACCTATTTTTGTATTGTCTTTAACTTATTTTGTAATTGTCTGTAAATTTGAGTGTTGTGCTAACTAGGATGGCGTTTTAATTTCATTGTACTGTTTCAATGACAAAGTAAAAATTTTATTTTATTCTATACTGTTCTAAAATGATGAACAGGGCTGTAGATGATTCTAGATGTTCAAATTAATTTTATATACATTTCATAACTAGAACTACAGTAAATGACTTAACATTTAATAACTTAATGTAATAACTTTAATAATTGTAATTAATTCATTTAAATATTAAATGAAGCCTTCTGAAATGTTTATAATATTTCAATTACATAGCTATACATATAGATATTTTTGCATATACAGCAAAAAAAATATTAACATGAGTTCCCAAACTTTTAAATAAATAAAATAATAATTGTAGAACAAGTTTCTAAATGCCATGCCAAGACTAAAATTGTCTAAAAAACAAGAACACAAGGTTCTAAATGCCATGCCTAGTATATGTAATGGTCATATGATCTTTCTCTAACCTCTCCAGCCATGAACTGTCCAAATCCTGGTGGGAATGTCAGCATTGTGATCACAAAAGTAACAACACCGGGAAAAATCAGTCGGCTGTGGGCGGAGAAAAAAATCACTCAGTATTTGCCACCAAGACAAATTTAGACAACAAATACTGTATCTCTTGTTGAGGAATGCACAGCTCCAGTTCTGGAGAGCTGGCATTCAGCACTGTTTGCTGGATGTCAGCCCTCAAGGACTAGAACTAGAGCTACAGCTATTCTCAAACACAATTCCTTTTTATCAATATGTTACACTATGGTGAGAGAAAGCCACTTTTGTTTATGTCCACCCCATCCTCTCATCTTTCCTCATTTATGTCCACCCCATCCTCTCATCTTTCCTCATTTTTTCTCTCTCTTACTGTCTGGTAAGGAAGCGTGTAAGGGTATTAGGTCTTCTCATGAACAGGACAACCTGTCGGTTCAAGTAGACGAAGAAGGCTCCAAGAAAGCCACAAGAAATGCTGTGTAGATGAGCAACAGAAACAAGCATTTGATCAGTTACAGTTTTGTTTTTTTTTGCTTAAACACAATTTTTGTAACTATTGGCAATTTTTGCAAACCTCTACACACAATTTAATAAACCTTACACCAAATCAGTAAAACTTTGCTTATCATTTGCAAAAGCAAACAAGTCTTGTAAAACTCTTCAAACTCTTTTAAAAATTGTATTTTTGTGTCTAACAATTAACACAAATCATCAGATCAGCACACCATGCACCAACTACACACTGATGCTCTAAATGAAAAACACCTCTTGCTTTTTTTCATATTTTGGTCATACCTGTAGTTCTGTAAATGCACACACACAGGGATTCCAATTTCAAGTATGGATGTTTATTTCCACACATCAAAACAAACCTTTTCAACAGTGTTTTTTCCAAAAAAAAAGAAAACAAATACAGTAATTTTAAAAATATCTGAAAAAATTTGTCTACATCTTGTCTTCTTTTTGGGTCCGGCCACAAGATTTCATCAACATCGCATGCAATGTCTTCTAGTGCAAGGCACCGGGGAAAATATCTCCTGGAATGCTGTATACAGGACTGGCATGACCCTTGTTCAATACCTCCACATGCCTCCTCCGTTGCCTGTAAAAGGGCTATGTGTTGATGGGCTGACGGTCATACATCTTCCAGCACCAGGCAGAGAAGAACTCTTTGATCAGATTCAAGAATGGAGAATACGGTGGAAGGTTAAGTACGGTGAAGAGTGAGTGGTCTGTTGCGTACCAAAGCAGCCCTATGGAAAATGACATTGTCCCAAATGATGACATACCTGGTCTGTTCTGGTCTCTGATCATTAGTAAGTATGGAATGCAGGGAGTGCAGGGATGTTATAATGTGTGCCTTGTTGTATGGGCCCAGGGTTGCATGATGGTAAACAACACCATTTTGGCTTATAGCTGCACACATAGTTATATTACCCCCCTCGTTGTCCTGGGACACTGATGATGGCACAGTGTACAGCAATGCTCCTGCCATGTCTCCTTTTTTTTGAAAGGTTGAAACCTGCCATCCAAAAAAATCATTTGAGGACCCATGGCATTGTGTGTTGTATTTCCCTTAGCTTCATACTGTTATTTGCAATCACCATATTGACTATATGGGTTTCTTGCTCTGGAGAAAATGTTTTCCTCTGCCACCAGATGCTGGAAGTCTTGCAATTCTGGAAAACTTTGAAAAAATTCTGTGTTTTTACAGTATTATTGTGTTTCTTATTAGAGCATTGCGGTATTAAAAAACTTAGTGGGAAGTTACTTTACTGACGATTCTCATGTCCTTATGATGTTTGCAACAGTGTAGCAGCTCAGGTTAGGCTGAACCCGTTGCCCAGCTTCTCTCAGGGTCATTCCATGGTTTATTACATGGTCCACCACCGTGGCTCTGATGTCATCAGTAATTCTATGTCTAACTATCCTGACCCTTCCTTCTTCCCCTTCCCTCCCTCGCCCTACATCATCCCTTTGTTGTCCTTCTCTTGCTTCTTCACCTTTTCGTCCTCTTCCTCTCCTTCTTCTAATTCTCACCCTTCTCACTCTCTGTCCAAGGTTGTCCTCCATTGTATTCCAAACCAAATGCTTAGCTGTGGCTTAGTGTATGGTGTGGATCATTAAATGGCAAGCAAGTATGATACTTATGTTGCTAGTAATCGATACCAATAAACATTATGCAATTAATGTCTTGCTACTACTAGCTTCCATCCACTGTTAGCCTCATTGCCTTTTAAATACAAACTTCCTTTAAATATTTACAGTCTAGGCATCCTGTATTATTTAGCCATGTTTAGGTCAGAACACATCTAAGTCAGTCAATACCTGTTCCACAGTCCTTGGTTTTCTGTTAAAAGGAAGCTGCAATAAAACTGCAAAAAAAGGCTAAACCTGTGCTAGAATTAAGTATTTTGAAAGTGACTATTTGTCATTGTGAACACACTCAAGCACCACAACAAAATGTGATCTTTGCATTTAACCCATCACACATGGAGCAGCAGGCAGCTACCAACAGCGCCCGGGGAGCAGTGTAGTGGGACGGTA
>JBBPDA010000138.1:6065216-6079711 GCA_037974385.1 Arnoldichthys spilopterus
CTTATTGTGAGCAAATAACAAATAATATCCCTAACTTATTGTGAGTATTATATATATATATATATATATATATATATATATATAGTAACAAGTAATAATAGTTAAGTATGTTAGAATATCTTACTTTACTTGAGTTTTTTTTAATTCTGTCAACTTTTACTTCAACTACTCCAATACATTTTCATGCGCAGTGTTGTTACAAAAATCAGATGAAAATTGATTCAGGTCTTTAGATACTGAAGACATGTTCAATTTAATGAACTAATAACACCTCCTTCTTACTTACATTGGGAGCCTTAGGTCGGTGCACATTTCTTTTATTAGATGGAGAAAAGAAAGAAGGTCAAGAGGAACAAAAGAGAGGGAGGGAGGGTAAAATGAAGCAATGTAAAAAAAAAAAACTGGTTGGTGTTCTGTAAATTGTTTAGCTTTGAATACCTAGTTTATGAACTGTGATGTAGGCTCCATGTTTTGAGGTGCCAGATAAGCTTGATAAACTTCATAATATTCAAAATTCTGACTGCTTTTTGTTCATACATACGGTAAATACTAGATACATTAAGACTTTTACTTAGTAAAAGTAGCTTTATAGTCTGTGATTTAAACTTCTACTAAAGTCATTTTTGGTAGGATATCTGTACTTATGCTTGGTGTTTTATACACACAGACACATAAGTACAAAAATAAAACCTACAGCTATGGACGGCGTTACCATGGCAGTGTCACTGCTGTGTGGGCAATAGTCTGCCACTGAAGCCTCCGACCAGCGAGGAGTGTAGCTCACAACACGTGACTGGTTACAGTCAGCCAGGTGTAGGCTGTACTAAATGCCCCTATACGAGATTATCTTCTGATAAAATGAACGATCAATATGCTTGAGAACTACTACTACTGTTATTTCTCTGGTTGGTGTTGTTCAGCCCTGAAGTAACGCAGCGGCACCGTTAGATGGCGGACATCAGTAAAAGCAGAGGGAGAAGAAATTACTTCCTGCACCTCACACACAAGCCAACCCTCTATAAACTTATCCGGCGAGACAAGCGACACGGAGCCCGTGGCCTGTGGGCTTCATATACAAATAAAAAAAAATATTATCCTAAGGCATTAAATTGTCTTACATATTTGAACGTTCACGGACGCTGTTTAAATTACGGCATTTGTAGTATATTTCCCTCGCCGCTCTGTGGTAAGAATTCGGCTTCCCGGGGTTCAAGCTAGCTAACATTAACGTTAGCCATCGGCGCACAACAGCGAGGAAAAAAGCGTTATTTGTTAACGTAGTGTCGACGTTTGGTGTGTTTGTTTCGCGTGGAGCTTCCTAAATTTGCACCGTTTTGGCCGCGTGCTTCACAAAACGTCGTGTATGTGCGGCAAAAACGTCACATTTTGAAAGTAAGAAAGGCTAACTCCGCTAGCAAAAGCTGCTGGAGGCTTCGCTATTCGCTCGCGCGTGCCAGTCCATCCCAGCACGGATTCAAAATGTCGGATTTTGATGAATTTGAGCGGCAGCTGACTGAAAACAAGCAGGGTACGTATACGATTGCCAGTTGAATGTGGCAGTGTTTGTTTTGCATGACTGTGTGTCGCCGAATAATACGGTAAGCCCGTCGAGGCTCCTCATGCAGCTGCCTGTGAATGAGTAAGGCCTGTTTACTGTCCACTCTCTCTGACGGGTTTGGTTTCGGTCAGAGCTTTGCTTGCTCTTTTGGTGTGTATTATTAGTGCACTGGCAAATATGATTGGCGCCTGAAACCTACAAATACGTTTTCTGTAAACGAGAATACCTGTGTATGTCAAATGTTCCGTTTAGTTCTCCGGCCCCGTTTAGTCGACATGTTGATGTCATGCACCTCGATGTTTAAGTAAATCCGCAGATCTCACAGGAGTCTGTCCAAGCAGTCATTACAACAACTCATAGAATGTTTATAGCCTTTAAAGAAAAGAAAAATAGCCAAATAGTTAAAAAAAACACTTAGCCAATTGTTTTGCAGAGTCTCTCTCTATATATAAAGAGCAGGTAGTTTTGGTCTTATGTAATTGCAAGGTTGTTTCCCTGTTTTTGCCAAATGTTTGCATGATTAAAATTGCAAGATGTACATAATCATGCAGCATCAGATTTATTTTTCTATGTAATTTTCTAAATTAGTAAGATGTCTGATGCTGGTGACTGATTTACAAAAAGACACTAGGTACACTCAGGACACTGTAAGGCAAAACAGTCCCAGAGGAAAACATACTCTTTAGGATTTACCACTATTTTACCAACATTCTATGTAAAAACTGAAAAGGCATGTGTATGTTCATTTATCGGTTGTTGTAAATAAAATTTGCAGTGTGCATATCTAGATCCCTGTATCACCTCTAAGACACCACTATAGGGAAGAAATAATTCCTCTACAATAAATCATTTCACATCAAACTCCGGGTGACTTTTACATCTCCTGTAAAAGATTTTACAGAAAATCTGAAAAAGTGGTTGAATTGGTCATTAATTTTTTTTTTTTTTTACATAGAGCTGTGGAGTACAGACAAAATGCCTTGTTATAATTTTATTGCTGCATATTGTGCCTCGTAATATACAAACACGTTAGAACCTTGATGTGACATGGTTTGCTTTTTTTAACTAAACCTGTTGATATTCATTGGATTATGTACATGTCCTGATTCATTAAACCCCCACAGAACATTTATCTAGAACGTAGGTCTTCAACTCTGGACCTCAAATCCAGTTTCTGGTCCTGGATTTTTGTAATCACTGGTTATTACACTAGGTGGCCAATCCGTTACATCACAGGTTAGTTAACTACCAGTCGTGATAAAATCCAGGACGGGAAACTGGATTCAGGGTCCGGAGTTGAAGACCTCTAATCTAGAAGATGCGAAGTGGGTAAGAAGTTGGATGCTCACAGCACAAAGAAAAATGTGATTCATAATATCAGGCCTTTATTAAAGATGTGAAATAACCTGCTTTCTAGACAAAATAAAATATTTACTGATTTCTGTGCAGATTAATCTGACTCCTGTAGACTCTTTATTAACAGAGTACATTTCTTCAGGACTAGGCTTAATCTGTGTATGCAGAACCTTCAACTGTATGTTGCAATCTCTTTTTAATGCAAAGTGATGGAGAGTGATTAGTCGTGATTTCCAGGGTGATACCAAGACATTTTTTCACATTGCTTTCGGATCACATACTGTGCAGCTGTGACCTGAAACTTGACTGTGTGTGTGTGTGTGTGTGAGCAATAGGAAATTATGGCACAGTTTGAGATTAACCACTTTCATTCTCTTTCAATACAGGTGACAGTCTTAACGGCCATGGTGGGTATCAGTGTGAAGTGCTTCTTCATGCTTTGCTCAGAAATATACACAGCCTTCCTGTTCTCTTTTTCCACTTTCTTTTATTTCCTTTTCTTAAAGTAAATGTTCAGCCAAAACTTGAATTTTACACACTTTCACCTTACACCAAATGTAGCTGATCAGCCAACACGTGTGGTGTCCAAAGTTTGTTTCATTCTTTTGCACTGGAGCTATGTGGCAAATTCACTAAAAAGTATAGAAGCTTATAGCCACCAGTTTAGGACCATACAGACGACACGCTGAAATCAGCATTTTGCTTCTAATCGCATCAAGTTATCCTATTTCAAATAGGATCGCAACTCAGTTAATTCCACAATTCCACCCAAACTTCTGCATTGCTTTCGGAAATCTGTGTAAAAGATGCAAAAACAATAAATTATGGCTCTAGGTTGATTGTTTAATAAATTCTATGAAATGTATTTTTAATTATAAAGCTGAATTAATTGGTTTGTGTGTGATCATTACCAGCCTGGATTTTACTGAATCACAGAAGCACCGGTAGTCAGCTATGTCTGAGTTACTCAGAATCCTGAATCTCACACAGCAGTTTTATGAAATTTTATGAAAGTCTTTCAGAATATAAAATATTGTAAGTAAAATGTAAAATATCCATAACTGTAAGATATAAACTTTGGATTAGAGACATGTCATTGCTAAATAACTACTAGATAAGTACATTTTGGGTTAAGAGGAAAATTGCCTACATTGTCTAATTCAATTATTTATTTATTTATTTTTCCTTTTTGTCTGATCTATCACTAAAAGATGAGGCTTAAAATATAATCATATCTCCTATAGGAATGGTTCAGCAAAAATTACAAATGATACAATTTTCCACTTGCAGTAAATCAGTAAAGCCCTTTTTTTACAGTTGCAAGTAGTAATTACCCCAAAATGTTTCTTATGCCACTCAAATCACATCCTGCTTTTCTTTAATGTGGAGCAAACCTAACAGTGGGGCTTTGGTCACATCAAGACTTAAAGTGAGCTAGAAAAATACTGTGTCGTACATCAGGTCTGCTCCACTTAAAAAACGAGCTGCGTGTGGTTTGAATGGGTTGAGAAGTTTTTTCGGGATGTTTGGAAGGAAAACGATTTGAGTGACCATTAACTTCTAGTGTTTGTTTGCAATATTAGCCCCACAGCTCTAAATCTTGGACTCCATCGTGTCTTGGCTGATCCGCAACGTCTGGGGTGGAAAATTGTGTAAATCTGACTCCCAAAAGCTTTTGAATGTACAGACATTGAATTTAACCTTATTTTTAATTTTAGGGCCCAGATGGGTCTCCCTGTTGTTCTTCTGCTGCCTCTGCTACTGCTGCTATCTCTCTTCTCAGCATTTTACTTCCATCCTTCTCCTGTCTTTCAGCTCCTTCGGCTATGTCCATGTGTTTTTCTCCTCAAAGTTCTGTGGAAGATCGCGTTCCTACTGTCTCAACTGTATACTCTCACCTCTGTTTAGAGCGAGACAAAGAGAACAGGCACAGGCGCCGAAGCAGCTCCCGCAGCCGCAGCCGGGAGAGGAAGAGGAGGAGCAGGGAGAGGAGGAGCCGGGAGCAGCGCAGCAGCAGTAAGGACCGCCGACACAGACCGAGGTGAGAGAGATTATCTGTAGAATGCTCCTACTGCAGTGTCGGTCGAATTGAGGAGTACTCCAGATGTTTTATTGTGACCTTTGTTTGCCACACATTTTGTTGTCAGCCACCTTTAAATTAATGGCTCAAAATAAACTTCAAATAGAAGCCAATGGGCAGTTGCTTCACCATCTTTTACTAAGTGCGGGTAGATCCCTTGAGACTATCGTCTGTGTTATTCAACTATGTTCCACAGCTGCAGAGATTACTGGACTATCACTAAGTTCCTGTGTAAGGACATATTTAAAATGAAAAGATGACACAGTGCTACAGCATGAGTTGTGGAATTCAAAGCTCTGTAGGTGATTTTGTAGCATGATAAACATACACATCCAAAATTACAAAAAATAAATCTAAAGCCACATTTATTAGCTTGATTATTAGTGATAATGTACACAACTGTCATACAATTTCTTTTATTTTCTTAATTGACCTTTTTATCATTTGTTTTCCTCAGTGACCCCTCACACAGAGAGAAGAAGAAGAAAGTAAAAAAGTACTGGGATGTCCCTCCTCCAGGATTTGAGCACATCACACCGATGCAGTACAAGGCCATGCAGGGTAAGTGAACTACTAAGCAAAACATGCTGTGTCAGTGCTCCTTTATAGCTCTGTTGATCTAATTTTCCCCATTCCCAAATTTTAAAGAGCACCACTTAAATCAACAAGGAACGCAGTGTTCATATTTTTTCCATCTTAATTGTATTATAAATAATACTTATAAATACTTTTGGGAATAAATAGACACTGTTTTGAAATGTCTCCAAAAATGTTCTCAAAACGCAACTTTGTCACACTTTGAGCCATTTTTTAGCAGTGTTTTTATTTATTTATTTTTTTAAATTTTATTTTACTTAGTTTTAAACATTAAAGTGAAGCTGAATCTCTTCAGTCACACTGTTTACATAACAAAGTGTAGTTTGTGACTGCATATGCTAAGAATAAAATGCAAATCTGATGTTATTGGTTGTAACTTACAGCCGTTACTTCAGTATTGGGTTGATAATTGAATCTTCATCAATATAATTTCCAAAAGTGCTTATATTTCTTTCAACGAGTTTCTGTAAAAGAAATTATAGAAATTCGCAAACTGTTTTTGTGGTAATTAACATCATGCTGCCAAAGGTTGTAAAATGCTGTTAGTATTTGCTTGTTGAGAGAGAAAATAAATTAAAGCATATCCAAACTGCTCATCATTTGTCTTTTTCTTATGCAACCTTTTTAATTTGCTGCTGCACTTTTAAACTTGCAGCGAAGCAATGGCTTATCCTTATGTGAGGTCTTCGTCTTTCATGTTCTCACAAACTGTGTTCGGCTCTGTGTTTCAGCTGCTGGCCAAATTCCTGCCACAGCCCTCTTGCCCACTATGACTCCAGATGGGCTGGCCGTTACACCCACCCCAGTTCCAGTAGTGGGTAGTCAGATGACCCGCCAGGCAAGAAGGCTGTATGTCGGCAACATCCCCTTTGGCATTACAGAGGTGAGCGGGTACAGGGTACTTTGGCATCTTTTTACTGTGTCCAGTAAATTATAACTTTTCAATTCTGTAAAACTATTCTTCTGTTTTGGATTACAAATATCAGCAGGCAGTTTAGTCAGGCAAAAGTCTTCAGGAAAATGTGATCTGATCTACACCCAAGTCCTCATTTATATACAAAAATTTCTATTTGTATTTTTTTTAAAGAAACAAGATTGTTGATGGACAAAGTATGTAAATGACAAGAATTCACATTGGGGATTCAGATGATGAGATGGATTAGATGTTTAAGTGATTGAAATGATATATTGGGAGTATATTGAAGTTTTACCAGTGGAAACACTGCTCAATAAATGAAGTGGTGGGAGATTGTGTTCTACTTATTAGTCAAGCTAAAGCCACTTTTGTGGATAGTAAATGCTATTGTGTCTATTTCTACCCACCAGAATCTTGCTCATTTGCTTCCTTTTGCGAACATTATTCGCACTGTCGCTTACATAACATAGACCCCTAGCCTCTTTTTTTTCTCTGCCTAGTTGGCAACATAATGGAAACTGACACTGAATGGCAGCTGGTTGCTCTGATATTTTTGTTTTACTCATATGACCAGGGGTTTACTGGATTAGGAAATGTAAACAAAACAAGTTTTAACTTCATTGTACTTTTCATATATAGGAATCCATGATGGACTTTTTCAATGCCCAAATGAGACTTGGAGGTCTTACTCAGGCTCCAGGAAATCCTGTCCTTGCTGTCCAGATTAACCAGGACAAAAACTTTGCCTTCCTTGAGGTGGGTGGTTCTCATGCTATTAAAAATCAACTTCATTCTGGTTTGCCTGTATTTACATCATAAATCATATTTATGGAAATTAGATCTGTATGAACCTGACCATAATGCCATACCTGCAGTGTTATCTTCAGCGTAGCATTTATTGACTGACAGTCAAGTCAAACCTTTGATATTTTATAGATTAAATATCAATATGAACCATCGGTTTATTCCGGTCTTGTCCTTTTCTTTTTCAGTTCCGTTCTGTCGATGAGACCACACAGGCCATGGCATTTGATGGCATCATATTCCAAGGTCAGAGTCTGAAGATTCGCCGACCCCACGATTACCAGCCCCTGCCTGGCATGAGCGAGAACCCCAGTGTGTATGTGCCAGGTAGGTTTACTACAAAAGAAATACTCTTGCCATTTCCCAGTCCAAAAATTAAAAAGAAGGCCCTGTTTGGGCACAGTTAAATGACCTCTCATAAAGATTTAGTCTTTGAAGGTTCCATACTTTTGTCAAATTCAGAAAATGTAAACTAATATTATGGTTTAGAATAGCAGTCTATGTTGAAATGAGTTTCTGATTAATTTGTCTGCTTTGCATTGTACTGACTTGCATATGTTTACGTTACCGACTTTCAAAAAAAAAATTTCCCTCCAGGAGTGGTGTCCACTGTGGTTCCTGACTCTGTGCACAAGCTTTTCATTGGAGGACTGCCCAACTATCTTAATGATGACCAGGTATATTTGTTAATACAGTAGGCTCACTACAATTAACTGGTTACAAAAAACATGTGACTGAGTAAAAAAAAAATTTGCAAAAAAAAAGTGCAAATAAAAAAAAAAGTTTATTTTTGATTACTTAAAACTTTGTTGACTTTATATGATTATGTATCTAGTTATGTATTTATTCATTTAGTTACTCAGTAAAAACTTTATTTATACTTTCACTTATACTTCACTTCAACTTGATCTCATTCTCCTCCTTGGTGTATTTTAGGTGAAAGAATTGTTGACTTCCTTTGGCCCTTTAAAAGCATTCAACCTTGTGAAGGACAGCGCCACAGGCCTCTCTAAAGGCTATGCCTTCTGTGAATATGTTGATGTCAACCTTAATGATCAGGTGTGTTGGATGTTCCTCATGTTAGAGAACACATCATTGCAACATTATTGCAATCATTAAATGTGATGCAGCCCACCTTAACATTGTGAAAAAATGTGCCATTCTGTGTTTGTGTGTGTTTGATTGAAATTCAGGCTATTGCGGGACTGAATGGCATGCAGTTAGGAGATAAGAAGCTCTTGGTCCAGAGAGCAAGTGTAGGAGCCAAGAATGCCACTCTGGTAAGAAGACAACATTTACATGAAGAATTTGGCCTTAAGAGACATATTATCAGTGTCTTTACGTTAAATCTTGCCTGTGTATAAGCCTTTTTAAAACTTTATTTTTTAAAATGTTTTAATGTCCTCCTGTTATGCTTAATGTTTAAATGATTAAGAGCCTCTTTTACGCTCTCCTTGTCTTTCCCAAATAGACAAGTATAAACGAGACCCCAGTGACCCTGCAGGTGCCAGGTCTGATGAACAGCTCCATGAATCAAATGGGTGGAATCCCCACTGAGGTGCTATGTCTGATGAACATGGTGGCCCCAGAGGAGCTGCTGGATGATGAAGAGTACGAGGAAATCGTCGAGGATGTCAGGGACGAGTGCTCCAAATATGGCCAGGTCAAGAGCATAGAGATCCCTCGACCTGTTGATGGCCTGGAGATCCCTGGCACTGGCAAGGTAAAGAATAAGTTTCATTTAGGATTATGATGTGCTTCTACAATTGTAAATCTCTGACCACCTCAATGTTTGATTTAATTATGACTATTTAGTGTACACTCTTTACATGCTAAACAAACATACTAAAATGAATCTTGGTCCTAGAAACAGATTTCCATAACTCATACAAATATTTCAAAAAGTCTAGCAATATAGCAATGCAGAACAACAGAGAATCCACTTCTCTATGTATGTTTTCAGTAACAAATTGTTTTTATTAATTAAAAGTACAAAAAAACTGCAGTTTTATTAAGACTTTAATGATTGTAACCAAATAAACCTGTAAACCTTGCCTCAGCTTTAGCAATAACTATGTTGGAAGCTTAATAAATTGGGTTTCCAATGTGGAGCAGCTGCAAGCAGGCCAAAGATCTCTGTGGATCGCCTTGTGCGTACAGCACTGCCACTGAGCTATTGAGCAGCTGAAACATGTTTTCTGGCATAATGGGTCACTGGTAGCAGTGTGATGGATGCCAGGACAGTGCTACCTATCAGAATGCATAGTGCCAACCACAAATTATGGTGGAGGGTTATGCTCTGGGGCTGTTATTTGGGATTTGAACTAATCAGTTACAGTGAAACATAACATTCATGCTGCAGCATACAAACATATTTCAGATATTTGTTTCCAAGAATGTGGCAACAGTTTTGGGAAAGATCCTTTATGTTCCAGCATGACTGTACTCTTTTGCACAAGGTAAAGTCCATAAAGACATCATATGACTGATAAATTGTATTATCATCATCGCGATATGTACATGTATTCAGACCATTTGGCCAATCAGAAGAAGCCCCAGCCTAGGGTCCTTGACCCTCAGCTTAATTGCAATTAGGAAGGAGAAAAGAGCATGGAAAAGGTGGCAAGGAAGAACAGCACTGCACTATCCAATTATTTTGGACTCAGGAGGGACGATGAAATACAAAAACAGATATTGTGTAAAACAGTCGTAGCAACTTCCAGAGTAAGCACAACCAACCTCCATCACCACCTGCAATACAATCATAAACTACACAACCAATTCAGAAGCTGACCGCTAACAGCAAATCTTAAACCTTACCATCGCTGCAGCAACAGTGTTACTCAGAGATTTGAGAGTGACTCCTTATGTAAAACATCCGAACACCACAGAGAAGTAACAGGCCTCCTTATTTGACGAAGGACATGAACGAAGATGACTTTGTAAATCTGATAAACATATTGGACCGAAGACACTTTTTTACCATGTAATTTTTTTTCTCAAGTTGTCATTTAAAAATGTATGACACATGCAGGAAGACCATGGAATAGGAACTGGGTTAATCTGAATACTACGCCTGTACCACGGTATCTTTAGTCCAGTCAAATGACCAAGCCTTGCATCAGCCTCTCTGTACACTTCTTGGATAAAGACTTTGAATTGAAAATGTTATGTCTGTGAACAGCATACTTTCTCGGAGAGCACACTGGAGAAAGCGATATGAGTGTACGTAAAGCTTTTCAGCACTTTAGGGAACGTGTAGCATGTAAGCAAGCATTCTTAAATCCTAGCAAAAGATTAACATCCTGGTGTACCTAGTAAAGCAGAAAGACAGCGCTGTAAATGCACTTTAATATTTATTTACAGCAAGTCGTGTATTGCAATATTGAATAACGTACATGGAAGTTTTTACTGATCTCGTTCAGGCCTAAACTTAACCCAACTAAACACTTTTGGGATGAATTGGAACATTGATTGTAAGCAAGTCCAACATCAGTGCCTAAACTCACAATGTTCTTTTGACTGAATGGGCACAGAATCAGATGGACATACTCCAAAATACTGTACAAGTCTTTCCAAAAGAGTTGGGTCTGTTCTAGTTCGGCAGATTTCACACTGTGAGCGGTACAATTTGTGAGGTAAATCTGAAACTGTCAAGAACATATGCACTCTATTTAAGGCCACATCACTGGCCTGTTTATTTTATTACAGTGTTTTCATTTAGTCCATTGTGTGAGCTTTGGATAAAGAGCACATTAACAATGCTACTGTCTTTTTGAATATCAGCCAGAAAAAATGGCCATCAATTTAATTGGCTGTGAACAAGTTGGAAGCTGTCATAAACCATTTGTGCTGTAAACATTGACTCTCTCGCTCTGTACTCTCTCTACTCTTTACAGATCTTTGTGGAGTTCACATCCGTGTATGACTCCCAGAAAGCCATGCAGGGCTTAACAGGGAGGAAGTTTGCCAACAGAGTGGTGGTGACCAAATACTGCGACCCTGATGCCTACCACCGCCGAGATTTTGCTTAGACAGGAATGGATGGAAGCAAGGGGCAGAATGCAGAAACATAAGCAAGATGACCGCCTGTATGAAGACTGAAGAGGATTTGGAGGGATGGCAAAAGATGACTTTTTTTTCTGTATTTTCTTTCTCTTTTTGTGGAAGATGGAATTAAATTTTTTTAAAGGGTGTGTTAAAGGCAGAGCATTGCAAACAGCTGTGATGTAATTTTGTTTGTATTTTAAGAAACCAGTAAGGATTCATTCAGTTGATTAAACTTTTTGATTTTTTTAAAAAATAGCTTGTTAGAGGAAGTGATGACTTTGCTCCCTAAATCAGAGAATAGTGAGGATGGCAAAAACATTCAGAGGTAGTCAGTGTTTATTTCTTTCACTTCACACAACCACCAAAGAGAGAAAAAGGAAGCTGTTTTGATCTTTGATTCCTCTTCAGGCGCTGATTTTCTCTGTTGGGGCACTGAGTACATTGTTTCTGCTTCTTTCTCACTTTTTCAGCTGTTTCTATCTCCAGATTTGTTTAATCCACAAGTTAGTTTATGCCCAACTTTGTCTATTTCCAGTACATGTCACCGCCTTGTACAATGGCAGTGTTGCGTCAAGTCTAGTGTGACACCTAAGTGTGTCTATATGTGTGAATTTGAATATAATAGCCCTTGTTTGATAATAAAAACTATTGAAAAAATTGGCAGCTGCATTGCATTGGTGATATGTGACATTTGCAGTCATTTGTGGTGAACCAGTTGCTTGAACCTGCAAATATAATCTACAATGAATCTTTTTTTCTGGAGTATGGCCTATTTTCTACTAAACATTCAGATAGATAAGCTTTAGACTGCAGATACACTATTCAAAACAGTCATTTATGGTTTAACACATTGATGGAAGTAGTATGATATTTTGCCTCAATTTATTGAGCTGTAATAAAAGCCTTTTTAACAGTGAAGGTCTAAACATTTTTTGGCAAGTGGCTCCCTGTAGCTGTAACTACGACCAGAAATGTATATTTTGGGATATAATTGGAACATAACACAGGACTAAGCTTTACATATGTACCAAATAAACTGACCTTGGTCCTAGACCTTCCAGATCATTTGCACCAGAATGTCGTTTTCATATTCTAATGATTCCTCTAACTAATTTAAGGCCAAAAACATATACATAGATCTTGCTTTTAAAAACACTCAACACATGTAACTTCCTGAGTTTTAGTTTCTTGTGAAATCAGGGGTATTAAAGGCTTATGTGGGAAAATCCAATTTTCTTTGTAAAATAATGTAAGGGGTGCTTTCACTATTTAATTCCAGCCCTAATTTCCACTCAGTCATGTGAACAAAAGTTCACCCCATGGAAATTGCTGATTTTTTTCAACATATTAAAAAAGAAAACCTTTATTTTGTACAGTGCCTACAGTTAAAGTTAAACTACAAGGAAACATAGCTTTTTTCATAATTTCTTCAACAAAAAATCATAGTCGAATTACTAACTGCAAGCTGCCCAGTTCCTAAAACAGCAAAAATGTTTACTGTTACTGTAGCCAAACAATTATAGACATCATTCCAACAGACCTATTCTTTACCTATATGTTTCTGGCAAACGAGCATCGGATTAATGTTCTTTCAGGGGAGCAGAAGCTTTTTCCTGACATACCTCCAATGCAGGTCCAATCTTTCTCATTTTAGACCTATACACTCACTAATTGTTGCATGCATTACCTGCCACTCCCGTACAAACTGTCAGACATTTGAAATGTACCCCACTTGTATTTTTCTTACAGTGCTACAATTTATTTCCAAAAATGGAGAGATCTTTTTAAATCCCTTGCCAGACTCATAGGCATCCATATATTTCCCCCTGAAGGCTACAGCTCTGCATATTTCACTAGCAGAGAAAACACCAGACCCTAGATATCAGGTTTTAATAAGACTTGTTCTACATGCAGGAGGTTCTGATCAATTGCACCTAATCTGGAACAACTGATTATGATTCAAAGGTATGATAAATGTAAGGGTGTACTTACTTGTTCCCCATGTAGTTGGTCTGTTTTTGTGTATTTAAAGTGTCATTAGTTGGAGTATAACATGGTGTAGGGTGGAAAATGTTTGCTTGTTCAAGTATGTTGGAAATATCAACAATTTCCATGGGATGTACTTATTTTTTTTCCACATGACCATAGGAACAAAAGTGTTCATTAAGATATTAAAAAAATAACCTAAAAGATGTGGCATTATAAATCTTGGCACATTTTAATTTGGTGTCAGACTGGGCTTACTGAAAGACTTATGTATGGAGTGCCATACATAAGTCTAGCATACTTTATTTCCACCATTGCTTCAGAGCACCAAAAAAGGCAGCTTCCAAAAATTAACACAAACATTTTACATACATTCACTAAAGCTTTCGTTTAGTGTTGTCAACATCATAGCATTAATATATACCGTATTAGACCCCTTAGTACCGCAATTTTATTTTGCAACAGAAATGAAAATTGATTGCTATACTGTGTGCAGTGGCCTTTAAATCAGAGTAATCCATTGAAAGGAATGTAAATTATATTAGAGATCATTGTGGTTCGTGCTTTAAATATTAGTGTATTTTCCAGTCAAAGGTTTACCCACATATGCAGGGCTGTTTCTAGCTAGAAGGCTCCAAAAACCTTTGCATGTGTGTTTCTAATCATTTTTTTAAACAGGATTGACCAGAAAAACATTTCTAATGAACAATATTGATGATTTTGTTTTCCAAGTAGAGATAAATCATGCACAGGCCACTAATATATGCAATATTTTTTTTTACATTTATTTGCATATTTTCCTAGTAGTTGCCATATTGTAAAACATCAACAAAATTAAGCATTAAGATATGTTTTATTCTTTCTTATTGAATGAAAAGATAGAGACAATGTTGCTCGGGGCACCCGAAAGTTCAAAAACAGCCCTGGAAATGTTTACAGTGTCTGAAAAGGTAGCACCGAATAGTTCCTCACACTTAAAAAAAAAACAAAAAAAAACATATTTCTCCCAAAAAAATCATTGTATCGTGTAAGAAAAGCATGAAGCCTTTAGCCTAAAACCTGTTGACCATAAGATACACACGTGGACAAAATTGTTGGTACCCTTCAGTCAATGAAAGAAAAACTCACAATGGTCACAGAAATAACTT
>JBBPDA010000138.1:6130962-6145257 GCA_037974385.1 Arnoldichthys spilopterus
AGTTATTTTTGTGACCATTTTGAGTTTTTCTTTCATTGACTGAAGGGTACCAACAATTTTGTCCATGTGTGTAGCTGCCCACTGCTCCATGTGTATCTGTGATGGGTTAAATGTAGAGGCGACATTCCATTGTGGTGCACTTTGTGTGTGATTGAGTGTGATCACCATGACAAATAAGTCACTTTCTTTAAAATTCTAGTGGAGTTCAGAGAGGTAACAAAATACATAAATTATGGGTCATCTGCAAAACATGGTAGGGTATTAAAAGTTTATGCAATACACTTGTTGGGAATCATCTGTAGTCTTAATGTTTTTCCATTGGTTTATTAGGTTTTCACAATGTTTATTTGTGTGCTTGAAACAAGATGATTAGTAAATAATATGACTTTTGTGACTTATGTTAACAAGATTAAAAAATTCTGAATGAGACAAAATGTTAAAAAATGTTAATTTCATGGAAATTGTTGATTTTTTAAACTTAATTGAAAAAGCTAATTTTTCCACCCTCTTTGATACAGTGCCTACAGGTAAGGGTGATTATACACCCAGAAATGAAACATAAAAATGACAACACCACGTGAATTATATAATTTCAATATATACGTATATATATTAAAAACAGATGACAGGGATAAGTATGTATACTCTTATATTCATCACATCTTCAGGTCAATAAAATTAGAATCAGATATTGGAGATTAGGTGTCATTGATTAGAACTTCCTGCAGGTGGAAAGGTCTTATTTAAACTGGTCTTCTAGGTACTGGAGTTCTTTTTACTGTTGTGTGGTGCTATCAGGCCAAGATCTAAAGAACTCTCTTATGGCCTTTGAAGGGATTTAACATATCTGCAAATTATTTTAAATAAATCATTCCCCTGTAAACAAAATTATCTGAATTAAATCAAAGATAGCTTTTAGATGATGTGAGGCCATCTGTCCAAAGTTGAAGTTGAACCAGAGGTAGACCTTTTAACAGGAAACTGATCCTAAGTACACTAGAAAATCCACCAAGGAATGCTTCAAAAAGAAGAAAAGAGAGTTTCTGAATCCATATCAATCATATTTTTGTTGAATTAATGATAGAAAAAGCTACTTTTCATTGTGTTTTTGTTCACAAATATATTACCTTTATCTGTAGGCACTGTATTAAAGAGAGTCTGTTGTTTGTTTAAATGTGCTAAAAATGTATTAGTAATTTCTTGGCTGTACTTATTTAATCACATATACATCTTATTTATTTTTAAAAGAAATTTAAGTTTAATTGTTGTAGGTCTTGTTTGGTATTGTTCACAAAAAAAATATACAAATGTCATATATTACTCTAGAATTAATATTTTTATATTTAAAATATATTCCAACATCCTAGCGAGTTAAGTTTATAGTTAGTTTTCAATATTGACTGTCGGGTGTCGACAAATAACAAATGATGTGCACTGCCAACATATCTGTTACTCCAAGTCCAAGAATTAGGATTCTCACTCATTATGAACTTTCTCTTTTCCTTTCAGTGAGAATTCAAGATTAACAAAGGAACAAAGAAGCCAAGAAGAACTAGCTGAAAGAGCCATCAATGTGAATGAGGATGACTGGAGCCCCATCCAGGAAGAAAAGTCTTTCTTTTTTAATGAGGATTAAACAGCGTATGGTTTTGTTCTTCTGTTTATGAGCCAGGGGCTTTTTGCAAAGGATGTTGATTTGCACGGATTGACGTATTTGTCTTCTTGTTCTTCTTCTTTCTTCTTAAAGCGCAACCAAAACCTGTGCCAAACATTAACTGTGCCAAGCAGAAGCAAAAAAAGAGAAAAAATAGTCTTAGCTGTAATTTTGAGATATTTTTTCAACATTTAATTCTAATAGTAAAAAAAAAAGTATTTCACCATTTCCATTACATTCCGCATGAACTTCCTTTTTTAAGGTGTTTATTCTACCTGAACACTGCAAATCATAGAGGAGAAGAAAGCATTAGAGCGCAATTGCCCGAGAGAAAGTGGTCAAACGATTTTTGTTAAACATTTGCTGCTCCAAGAATTAAGGAGAATAGTGCATTATTGGTTCGAAGTGCTTTTTTTAAGAGTGGAGTTTAGCAGTGCATTAGTCTGCTTGCTAGCGCACTCTCCCTGGGAGGGGTTGCCCTGGACTGACTGATCGATGGACGGTTGGGCTTGATGGATGGCCAGCACAAGCCTCATTAAACTTCCCAAAGTGACCTGCTGCTAATTTTCTCAATTAGTTGACTGTACCCCTGAATGAGTGCTCATTTATTTTTACTTCATCATATGACCTCTAAAACTCTAAAGTCTCTTCTTCTGCTTTTTCGTGAGAACTTTTTCCTCTCTCCTTTTCTTCCCTGATTTCTGCGCACTGTGCACATTTAAAATAACACCCTCAAGAGTGTTTTGCCTCTGAAGGGATCAAAACAAAAGGAAACAGAAAACTGAAGCCATACACCTCATAGCCATGCTAATGTTAATATCCCTGTTGTTGCAGAAGCCATAGTCCTCATAGCCATGCCAATATTAAAGTCTCTCATCACATTTTAGATTTGGTTTTGCAACTATGAACATTATGATATTGCTTTAGAAGCACAGGTGCAGAGATATATTCAGGGATACTTTAAGAGACCAGTAGTGGCATGGGTGCATTCTGCCATATTCACCAGCACGCAATCTGTGGCTTTAATCTGTTTACATGAGAAATCTGTTAAATTTTCCACTAGTTTCTGCTATTTGGAGGAAGTGAAAGTACTCCTCAGTACACAGAATAGATTAATTGATTCGGCTGAGAGGGTCAGTACTGTGTTAGTTTGTTGCCCTCCACGTGTTCCCTATTGACGAATGAATCCCACCTCGTTCATGTCTGTTCAGTGGGCACAGTCGCTCTGTCCTGCCAGACTTGGGCCCAAGCCACCATTTGTTTTATTCTGCTGGGCTGAGTTAAACCCAGAGCAGAGACGTTTGCGCAAAAGAGTGCAACACACATAAGACCCTTAGGCAGGCAACTCTTATACCTAATTTCCATTCTTCATTACCCATTTTCTGTGACAAACCTGACATACATGAAGAAGCATACACATCGTCTTTGACTTGTCAAGAACTAACACATGCTGCTTGGTACCTTTTAAAAGTACCCTGACCGACAAGACTTTTCTAAAGCTTTTGTGATGAGCCGTCTTCTTGCTGTATCGCCTTTAGAAAACAGATCAGCTCTTCCTTCATTTTGAAATTTTGGAGTTTTCATTTGCAATCACTTCATTGAGGTTTTTTCCTTATTGTATCCTCTTGCATTTTCCTGTAGCCTCAATTACTTCCTTAACACAGAGGTTGTATTTTTGTATGCACATAGATTGTGAAATTGTGATCAGTTGGATGGTGGAATATATGTTCAGTTATCTAGAGGCTTGAAGGTTCCTGTTTTTTTGCTTGGCTATTTTCATTGACACTGCCAAATACGTCAGCCCTCCTAGATTTGTTTACAACACGTCAATTCTCGGAGCTGCCACAAATTGTTTACAGTCTGAGGGAAGAGCTAAACCAATACAGTAACAGGTTATTACTGAAGTTAATATATAATAATAGACAGAATTTGAATAGTTGTGTAGAGCAACTAAAGTGCCAACTAGGAGCAAGAATATTTGTAAAAGACAACAAAAGGATTAAAGTAAAAGTATACTTCAAGATATAAAGTTTACACTCTAAGAGAAATGTTTACATGTTCCCCTTAAGGTGGACTAATTTACATGTGAAGCAATTTGTTAGCGTGGTAGTTCAGTTAGAGAAGCTTAAATAAACCATAACTAAAAAGTAAATTAACCTGTTACCTTGATGTGCTTTAGTGATGCTTTTAACGTTTACACTGTTAACATTTGCGTTAGGATATAAAATTGTACTCAACAAAGTATAGATTTTATTTGTCTAGACCATTGTCAGGATTTTTTTTACCAAACATTCCATCAATTTAAAGTATTTCCGTTTGAACCAAAAAAGCATCTGTAAAGCATTTCTTCTCTTTGACCATGCCCATAACCACAATAAGTTCAAACAAGCAAAAAACTGAACGTTCAGTTGGAAATGTATAAATGTATTAACTCTGTGTGCATTTCTGATGTTAATATTTCCCATAGTAATATGTTTACACACCAACGGCATCAACCTGAAGTTGCAAATTTAGATGTGCATTTTGCATATTGAATAACTTGCATACCAGTGTATGCACATTTAAACATAAATTAACTTCTTGCCTATTTCTCATATATTCTCACAGTGGCACATACATTTTGATAGACTTTTCCTCAGCAAACAAGTCTTTTGTAGGTCTGAGAACTTTTTGTATAAAAGTGTACATCCATCTTTATAAAAAAAGAAGAAGCCCCAAGCATCAAAATGCCATCTGCTGCCGTCTTGTTTTTTGTCTTTTTATTGGACCATGTGGTTTCAACAGTGGCAATTACCTCACAACAACACTTGGCCAATGGTGGGCCCCTGCTGTTTCTGTTGAAAAGACAGGGCAAGGAGACTCCCCGTTCTCTGAAGGGACAGGAAAAACAAGCAGCGGCTATGGCAGTGGAACCCGAGGCGGCTGAGATCCCCCCATTGCCCCTCCCCCAAATCATGCTCCCTCGCAATGTGACAGCTGACGCCCTGAAGCCCCCGCTGGGGGCCGCACAAGTGGCGCCACCACCCCGCCGCCTGGTGGACGTTGATGTGTGCCGGGGCTACTATGACGTAATGGGCCAATTTGACAATACCTTTAACTGTACTAAGGGCACCTACATCTACTGCTGTGGCACTTGCCACTACCGCTTCTGCTGTGAGCATCAACGCAACCGGCTGGATCAGGAATCTTGCACCAATTACAATTCACCTGTCTGGGCAAACACACAGGTGCCTGTCACCCAGCCCCCAAGTCGTTCTGACCCGGACTTCGACCCACTGCAGCAGCAGAGTAACAATACGGCTTACGTCATTGGTGGTGTCATCTCTTTTACACTGGCTGTAGCCATTGGGGTTAAGGTGGCATGCCACAAGATTTCCCGAAGACCCAGAAATCGAGACATTAATATGCCTAGGTGAGTCAAACTGGACTGATAGGGATACAAACAGGAGCAACTAAAGTATAAATCTGTCTTTAGGTTCAAAATAAATTTGTATAGTAATGAGTTACTTGTGGGACTAGTAGTGGTTTATTGCTTGGTTTTTGAGAGTGTGGCACCCATGTAACCTCATCAGAGCATAGAAACTGCACTATGTGACCACTGAAGCTAAAAGAACAGAGATGCTTGAAAAATCACATGTGGGAGCCCTTTACTGACTGACAAAAAAACTGTTTAGTGCAATATTTACAATAAGAGGATGGTTTAAAGGGAAGTTTGAAGAACCATTTCAGATATGTAAGTATAGTTACACTAACCTGATTAATACTTGCCTCTGGTGAGGTTAGAACCAGGAAGCATGCTGAAACCTGCTTTTTGTGATTCTGAGTGAGTGATTCTGAGAATGAGTATTTGAGTACTTGCTTGGAATTACCAACAAATATTTAAAACCTGTGAAATGCTATTTAAGAAAGTCCTAGGTAAATCAAAGATTTACCCATTTCCAATACTTCTCTTTGTTTTCTCAGAGCATTGGTTGATATCCTGCGTCATCAATCGAGTCCGGTCCAGCAGAGTGAGAGGAACAATAGCACCATCTTGACTACTGCCACCACCAGTGAAGCTGCTCTGGGACGGCAGTCCAAAAACCTCTACACCCCCATCCTCCAGAGCAAAGACAACCGCAGTGAGTCTTGTGCACACAAAACTGTAGACAGTTTAAGCAGTGGTATAATATAATTAAAAAGTGATGGTGCTAGCAATAACCCAAGGTACAAGCAATATGGTTTAGAAATGTTACAGGTAAGTAGGGTTACAATGGTGTGAAAAGAAATATGATCACTGTAAGAAGAAGTTATTAGAAGAAGTAGTTACAATTCTCTAAATATAATTAAAGAATGAAAAATATTAATATAAATTAGTTACAACATTGCTATTTTTGAGCACAGTAATTAAATAATTTCACACCCCTGATATTAACAAATGTTATTATGTGGCAGGTTTATGTGGGTGCTAAATTTTGGAGTAGATGACCATGAAGTATTTTGATAAGCATTGAGACTTTAATGGTACTGGCACCTTAATAATTAATCATGGAATAAGTAGTCCCCCACCCATTGTTGTGTAGGAATGGCAAGCAAAGTGCACTTGCTCACATTACTTCTTCAGTCTTTCATTTATTGTATGTCAAGTATCTATAGGAATACTGAGAATATAAAAAAAATACATTATACATTATCGTAGAATACAAGCAGCCAAGTACACTGAATTTAGATAGAGTGATAGAGAGAAGGGCCATAGAACTGTCCTTCAGACCTAGATAGTGCCCTGGATCTTTGTCATGCAGCCCGTAGCCAACTGGTATAGTAGCTCATAAATAAATTGCACTTTTATTATTAAACTAATGCAATGAGCAAAATTTCAACACTATTTACTGTTCATGCACCCAACATGGTTTTTTTATTTAGATTACACATTTTTACAACCTCTTTTTTTTAGGTCTCACTGTGTGGAGTAAATGAAAACACATAGAATACATTTGCACACGTCCAGTTCTTTCTAACAGAAAAGTTTATAATATTATATATTAATAACCGTTTTCTCTTTCACCCAACCTTTGAGCTCAAGCGAAAAAGTTAGTTTTTTTAAATAAATAAAATTAAATGTATTGAATTAAATGTAAAATCATATTTTACATATTTGAACAAAAATAGCGTTTACTCTTTTTAATAGAGTGCCTACAGATAAAGGCATATTTCTTAACAAATCCAAAAAAATTAGCATCAATAGATAATATTTTGGACAGATGGTCTCACATTATCTTTAAGAACTTCTTGTTTCAAAATTCAAGCCATGAATGAATACAAGCTGCCCAGTCCATGTGGCAGCAAAGCAACCCCTATCCAAAACATTTACACCACCATGCTTCACAGTTGGCATGAGATTCTTCTTCTGACCTATCTTAGATTCATCTGTCCTAAATATCTTTTTAAAACCTTTGCCAGACCCACAGGTACCCACGTTTTTTTCTTCTTCTGAGAATTCATTGCATATAAAATGATGACACCACACACTTCAGTAGCAAAGAGGACACCAGACAAATGTTGATGTTAGGTTAAAAAAGTCAGGATCCACCTGCAGGAGGCTCTAATCAGTTGCACCTAATCTGGAACACATGATTATAATTATGAACTTGAAAGTGTGATTAATGTAAGGGTATTTTTTCTTTTTTCTATGTGCCTTGTCTGCTTTTCTCTATTTTAATCATGAAAATGACTAGAACATTTTATGTTTCATTTGTTGAAGTAAAATAAGCTGTAGGCACTGTATTAAAGAAGGTGAAATATTTGCTTGTATCATGCAATACACTTGCCTGGAAGCACAGTACTGGATGTGTTAATACACTACAAGTTTCTACTTTACTTTGTTACCAATATCTTCCAAGTCAGTGGTCACCCTGCTCCCAGAAATCTACCTTTTTGCAGACTTTAGCTCCAACCATAAAAAACCTCCCCTGATCTCACCTGATATAAGTATTGGTTGGAGGTGAAACCTGCAGGAAGACATAGTATCTTCGGGAGGAGCATTGGTTGCCACTGCTTTATGTGTAAAGACCTGATTTGATTATGTACCAAGTCTAGACAGTCTTGTCATTGGTAATAGATATTTATTAGTATTTATTTTACGAAGCCAATTTATTAATGCCCATATTAACTCCAGTTTCTTTGGAGCTGTAGAAATACGTTAAGTTGAGGTTACAATTTTTGGTTTGGGATTAGAAAAAGTGAGAAGTTGTATTAAAGTTGGAACATGTGTTTAGCTATAATTAATACAGAGGTTTGATTCTGGAGCCATAGAAAGACAGAATGTATAGACTTGCAGATGGAGCTGAAGGGGGTATTAAGACTAAACAATGAAGATCATATGTTGAATCACACATGACTTCAATTTTTAATACAGACAGACATACTAGACACTTTAGCACAAAAAACCAATGACAGTCAGCCTTCACTTTGGCCAGTCACACACAAACACTTTTTTGGCGGGAATCCGTCAGTGTTCGCTCTGCTTTCTTGCAGTTGGGAAACACAATTTAATCCAGCCTGGGTCCAGCCCCAAACATACAGCTACTATTGGTAAGCCAAAGAGCACAGGCAGTGTGTGAGCAACTGGCTTGAAAAAGCAAGTAAATGTATCTGTGTAAATGTGTGTTAGTGTGTGTGCCACTGAGAGAGATATACTTCAAAAATTCCAATTACAGGTGAGTTTGATGTTCATGTATGTGGCCAAGTTTCCTTAAACAGCTGTATGTGTGTGGCCTGTGACTGGTCTGTGCGTGTGCATTCAGTGTGTGTCACCGCTCATGCTTTAGCTGTGCTGGCCCTCAAACTCCATACGAGTGTGTTTACTTTCCCCCTTTCCCCTTACCTCCCAATCACAAACAAACTGCCTCTACGCTGTTGTAATCTCACTTCAGATGTGTGCATCACAGTCACCTCTTAGTGTGGGCACTGAGTGCCTGTTTGTAGAGTTTGGTTAGGCTTCAGTCTGTGTGTGGGCACGCTTGTGAACCTGTGTGGCATATTTATAGAACACAAAAGCATGGCCATGTGGGAAAAAATATGCCACATCACAGAGACAGATGGGCAGTTTTTTCATCCTAACACTTTGGCCAGAGTTTGTCACATACATACAAAATTAAAAACGAAACTAAAATACACAGGTGGACTTTGTGGTGTTTTATATGTTGCTTTTTAAATGGAGCTGCTACCACGTCAGCTTACAGTGTAAAATGTATTGTATAATGTAATTATGAGTTATATTTATAGCCCAGTGTTCTTCAGATCAGCATTCCACAGCTCACAGGAGAAAAAAATGCAGATCACACTTCTGCAAATGGGTGTGAAGGAAGCCACTGGGCTTTTTAAACAGTCAGCAATGCAACAACACAGAGAGTCAAACACTCAGTTGTGCAAAATGATCACACACCGCATCTACTTTCTTCTGTCAGAGCGAGTACCACGGATGAACAATGCTCAGCTGGCCTCCGCCGGAACTCTGCTTTCCAGCAAGACCAACAACACAAGCCCTCATCCATTCTCTCATTCCTTCCACAATCTGGCCCAGCTCCCTCCATCATATGAAGCTGTTATGAAGCCTGAGATTAACCGCTATTCTTCCCTCAAGAGACTAGGTGAGTATGTGTGTGGGGGATATGTGGGACACAGCTGTTGTTGTTTGTTTGTTTGTGTGCACTATATGACAAGAAAATCTGAAAACTTTGCCAAATCTGAAATCTAGCAAAAAAGGTACAATTTGATCCTACATTGATTACTTTAGCCAATGATCCAGTCATTTTTGATACCTTAAAATTTGCAGCAATTCCATTCAATACTGGGGTCTGCAGTCAACATGAAATATGATGAAATGTCACCCAGTTTGCTAGATTTCCATGAACTCACACATGCAAATAAACTATAATGTGAACTTTTTATTATTAAAGGTCCAATACAGCAGTGTAGTCATAAGCAACTTCATAGTACAAACCACTTCAACAGGGAAATGAAGTCAGATTAAGATTTTTCACATCGGTACATCAGATTGTACCATATTTGGTCAAAGCATCACTACAGATTGATTCATTATTACACCCCTTCTTTTTACATTGTGTCAAAAGGTTATTAAAAACAGACCAATAGAAATGCTTCAAATTTTAGAAAAGATCTTATTACATTAACTTGGACTACCAGTTCTCCTGTAAAGTTGCAGTATGCAAGCATTTTGGTAAATGGGGCAATGTTACAGGTTCACTCATTGGAATAAAATCTTGTTATATTAATGCACATTGCGGTTGAGAAGGTTTTTTTTACTATTAAGATTTTCAAGATATGATGTGCGACAGTGAAGATATATCAGTTCACTGTAAGGATTGACAAACTAGCAATTCGTCTTTCAAACTTTTTGAAATATATATTTTCTCCAATAACAGAGAAAGATCTGGACGAGTACACAGGTTATTATACCTCAAAGAGACGAACCAACAATGCACCACCTTCCTTCCACTCCTCCCAACATCACCTGCCCTGGGGGGGTGACTACACTCTAGGGGCACGGGGAACCTTGCCTCTGCATTCATCCCGTACTCGAATACATGTACCTTCTTCTACCTCTACACCAAACCCTTACCCCTTACCCCAGTCGCCATACAGCCCCACCTTTGAGACACTGAGCAAACCACCACGTCGGGTGTTGTCTCAAGACCAGCTTCTGGCCCTGGGAGAAGGGAACACCCTTTCTCACCTCTCCAAGAACCAGCAGCACCAGTACTACAAAGCCATGACCACCAGCAAGAGTTCCAACTCCCAGACAATGCGAAGGTCCCATGAGCGTCTCCTAGTGTCGCCCGATCATTTAGAGGAGAGAATGATGGGGGGTGGGATGGGTGACTATGGGGGCATGATGCCAACCATGTCTCATCTCAACCACCACAAGAAAGCGCAGTCACAGCAGAACGTGTGTGTGACGCCCTCACTCGACCGACACCACATGATCAAGATGAACTCGCACCCGACCTCGGGCCGTGAACAGGAGCGTAACACTGCTGCTGCCATGCCAGCTGGCCATGGGGCTGGCACTCTGATTGGTGGTTGGGGGGAGGGGCACAGCTCTGGGGGCAGAGCTGGAACCATGGGCCACAACGCTCGCAGGATGGCCTTCGCCACAAAGCGGCAGAACACCATAGAACAGCTACACTTCCTCCCTGGAGGAAGCGGGGGAGGGGGTGGTGGGGGAGGCGGCCAGGCACTGCGGACAGGGAGTAAGAACGAAGTCACTGTGTGAGGGAGGAACGAGGGAGAGCGAGACAGAAAAGAGCTTGACAGAAAGTGAGATGCTGAGATGCATTTGCTCAAGTGAAAGAGGGGAGAACTACTTTTAGGAAGGCATAGAGTTTGAACGAAAACGAGTAGCACGGAGGAGGGGGGGAAGGCAAAAGAGGTTCATAGTGAGAACGAATGTAGGGTGTGAAGCTGATAGCAAGGGATCTGGGACCTCAGAGAGAAAGATGTGAGACAATACATGTGCAGATCCCTTATTTGCCCCCTGCTGCTTGTTGCTAAGAAACAAGGATAGCATAAAGCCTTGTGATATGAATGTGTTTTTGAGATGAAACTAAACGAACCAAGAGGGTTTCCAGTTCTTATTTGTGAGGCTATATGTTCTGTATATTGCGATATTGGAGGCAACATCAAGGCTTATTTTCAGAAGAAAATAAAGCAAACGAGTGAAATACTTAGGAAAGAAAACTTCCTCAAATCTTCCTAGAATATAAGGGTTTAATTCTGAGTTGTATTGGTGAAGTTACGTTGAATTTTATTGAACATATGAAAGAAAGTGGGCTGAGAAAGCGTGTGTTGTAAAGGGTTTACTGAAGGGTTGCCTGACTATAAGTAAATGTATTTTGCGGTTTTATAAAGAATCATTTGTTAAACACAGTGTATCTTGTGTTTTGATGAAACTTGGACAATGAGATGCCACCAAAATGTTTTCCCAAAATGAACTGATTGGCACTAAAAAAGGAGGGAGATTCAGAGGTAGAATGGTATTCCATCAGAAATAAAGAGGTAAGAGAAGCTGTGAGGAGAAGACGGTGAAAATGTGTCATCAGTTTTGTAACATGCCTGTAGATCTGAAGGCGTGGCATGTTTGTTTTTTATTTACTGTTGAACTTGTGGGTACACGATAAATGTTTTTTTGACACCGAGGCTGAAGTTTTTGATCTGGACAGTATTTTCAGAAGCGATACCAATTTGTTGCAATTTGTAGTTGAATTTTGCATTGTGTTTATGGTACTGAATATTTGATGCTATTTTTGAAAAGGTGCCTCCGAGAGTAATAGATAGGGGTGATCTTTGATTAATTCACAAATCGTGCACTTGTGACAAATATTTAGAACATCTGGAAGACTAGAGGAAGGCTAGCTGTAGAGGAAGGAAACAGTTATTGACTAGAACCATCCAGCATACAGTATCTGGTAGTAAGTAGTCAATAGGCATTTTTGCCTTTTCATGCATGTCTGACCAGTCAAGGGACTGCTACGTATGACTTTTTCCAGTCAGGGTCCTTTTGGTCTGTTATCATGGGAGTGTACGAATAGACACATTAATTATGAGCATGCATTATTATCAACAAAGATCAAACTTTCACACAATTTGTAACTGCAGCTGTTCACTGTATGAGGTCAGTGGGGAATGGGGAAGGGGATGGGCATACAGTGGACACTTTATTCCAAGGGCTATTCTGAAACTTTTCTCTGTATGTCTGTGCTTCTGTGTTTGGTCAACATCTTTTTTTCCAAGGTATCATTATTGCGTGTCAGTGTAAATGACACAGCTGTTTAGAAGAAAAAGGTCGCTAAGAGTATGAAAAACAATGCGGAACAAGTTCTGTCATAGCTAATCATGTAGTCTTTCAAGCTAAACAGCTTATGTAACACATTACAATTTGTCATTCTCCCATTCATGAGCAGCCTGACTTTTGTATATTATATTCCAAATAGCATTGGTTTCTCTGTATCAGTAAGATTACTGTATACTTCCTCTGCTGTATACTCACCAAATGGACAATGCTGTGGTGGGTGCCTGAGACTATAGCGAACTGAAAGTCTATACAGCAGAAATCGGCAGAGAACTGAGCGGCTATAATATGGACCCTATAATCCTGAAAATTTAAATGAAGTATTTAAACTTTTCTTTCTACTTAAATCAGTACAAAAAAGGAACAAAAAAATTCCCAGTGTTCAGATGTGTATACATGCCCATTTACGTCCACATATTGTTATCATTATGATTAATATTTTTGGTTCATTCCCATCATAATTATTCTGCTTACATTTCTGTGACTTCCGTTTCCCTTTTTGTTACTATTGAAGTTCCTAATGGATGCTAACCTTTGTAATTACTGACAAAAAAAGCAGATGCAATCAAAGTGAAAAGACAAAAAGCATGATGATGTCAAAGCCAGTGTTGATGATGTCATATTACTGACTTTTGATGTCAAGGTGTGTATGTGTCCTGTTTGTGTGTCTGTATTTCTGTGCCTGTGTGTAGTTCAGTGTCTGTTTTTGGAATTCTGAATCTCACATTTTATCTGGCTTATAAGAAGTCGGAGAATGTGCATTTCAGAAAACCCAAGGGAGTTAAAACAACAAAGAACAAACAACTAAAAACAGATATGATTTTATTTTCTGTTCATGTGTTTTTTTGTTGTTTTTTTTTTGCCACAAGCTTCCATGATAATAAATGTTGTAATAATTTTACAAACCTGCACACCTGCATTCTCTAAAGTATTTTTATCCATAAACATTTTTACATCTTGACTTTGGACTCTGTTCTTTATTACAGATACACAAATGATGTAGGGCATGATCTCGAATAATGTTGTTCCCAATACATTTTTTAATATTATGAAAATAAACTCCCCATCACTACAAGATCTTGCAATGTGTGCCAGTGAGTCTTACAATACTGTATGATTGCTTCAGGACTTTTTTTAATGTGATTGTGATAATTCAGTTCTGCTCTTTTACACTAAATACAGTTTTAATAGCACCAGTTTGTAGCACCACACATCTGGTATAGTTACTAAAGAGGTTTTGTCTGTAGGAACTTTGTAACATAATTTTTTAATCTGAAATGTTTTCCCCAGTTTTCTTGCTCCAAGTCAAAAAGAACATTTTATTTCTACAAGTCACACTTGGAATATTCTTTTATACAGATTTATGTCCTGCCAGAAAATCCACAGTCCATTTTTGTTCATCTCCATCAACCACTTTGCCTACTGCCTATTTGTCTATTGGCAGAACCAAATCATGGATCTCGTGTAGGTCCTCTGGATTGTACAAAGAAACTGGCTGAATAAAATATGCTCCATTTCCAGAAAGATTTGGATACCTTGTAACATGCAATACATTTTAAAAATCTGCAGTTTGTAACTTCTCTTGAACTCTTAATTAACTGGCAAAAGAACAAAGAAGGAATTACTTTTTAATGACTTGATTTTGTTTTGTGTGTTTGTGTATGTATATGTACTCTCATACAACCAAATGGACAATGCTGTGGTGGGTGCCTGAGATACATACATGGACAAAATTGTTGGTACCCTTCAGTCAATGAAAGAAAAACTCAAAATGGTCACAAAAATAACTTTA
>JBBPDA010000138.1:6156592-6173569 GCA_037974385.1 Arnoldichthys spilopterus
ATTATTTATATGCATATCCATATATAGTGATACAGGGGCATGAATTCAGTTCACTGCATCACCTGCACAAATTCAGGTTGTAACAGCATGTAGAGCTGGGCAAGATACGTTAACTGTTCTGTGTTGTGAGTAAAATTGCTTTTGAAATGTAGCAGTATTTTTAATAACACACAATAGCCAATGTGCAGTATATCCACAATCGTGTTTTTGAATATTTGACATTTTTATGTGAATTAATTTGTTTAAAATGTGTTTTTAAATATTTGGCACCCTTTAATTATCGTAATTGTTAAGGACCTGACCGTGAACTGGAATTGTATCATTTGATGGGAGCTTCATATTGTTTTTAAAGAGGAGTTTGTGATCCATAATTTGCTTTCTGTATTGTTAATATTTGCAATACTGTATAATATTTTATAATATTTTTTTAAAGCTAATATTAACAGAAGAGAATGAAACAAAGTCTATTCAAAACAAGACATATTAAACTTAAGATGTTCTGCCAATGTGGAGTAGCAGTACTCCGGAAGCATGGGCTCATTTATTGATAAATGTTAGTCATTGTGATACAGCAAGGAAATATGATTTTCAAATTTACCAATGATATTCACCCCTGTGTGTACACTTTATGAGCATTATGAATGTGGCCTTTTTAGTGGTTGTGTTGAGAAGTGTAATTTTTGGGATTGCAGCATCATACATCAGCAAGATCAGCAGTTGCCTAATTAGCTTAAAAGCAATGCTGTGATAAGTGTTTCTGTGTTCTTAAATACTCCTTTAGGCTATTGTTCTTACACATAGCTTTCTTTGACAGCTACTTTATAAGTATTTAATAATTTATATCAGAGCTACTTGCACATTAACATATTTCTATATTGAAATGCGTCCTGACTGTTTTTTTTTTCTTTTTAAAATTAAGGTGAATCTACTGATGACAGACAGAGAGAAGAACTGCCATATCATTTTGATGTGCTCCTGGTTTTCCAGTCTGGACTCCATCTAGTGACCTTTTACATTTTCACTTTGAGTTATACTGAATTGGAAAGACAATATATATAAGGAACACACAAATGGGGACCATTTCTATGAATGCCTGTGAGATAAATAAGTAAGAGAACATTCCCTCACCGGTAAGATTTTAGATTATTAGCAGCAACTTATTACACTTATTTTTATATTGATATTTATATTATTACTGTTTTAGATGTACTTCTGGGCAGTGCGTGCACTACGTATTAGTTCCTTCTACACTTGTTTTTTATTTTTTTTATAGATCATTTAATATTAAACGTAAAGAAGTTTTCCTAAATAATAATGAGCTACATCTTCTGTCAACATTTGTTTAGCTGGGAAAGTAAGTCAGAACATGAAGCAAGCTTCTAACAAAACAAACATACAGTTTTTAGTAGAGTACTCTATTTTAGTTAAGATGAGCTTAAAATCAGTACTTAATTCCTCATGAGTATCTGTTAATTAAGTAGCAATGTCCTTTTTTACCGCAGCAGCAAAGGCCCGGGAAGGAACCAGAGGAACACCCCTCAACAGTGAGAGGGAAATGTTCCAGTTTGGAAAGTACCCTATGGACATTTTAGAAATGCTTAGCGGACACCAGGCTCACCAGTTCAAAGGCCTGGGGCTGGAGAGGCAGCTGCAGCACCAACAGCAGGTTCAACTTCAACACCAGCAGCAGCTTCAGCAACAGCAGCAGCAACAGGGTGAGGCCTCTGGTGCACTCCTCTCTGGATTGGGCCTAGGTTCTCTTCAAGGATCTAGAAGTAATGCATTTTCAGATTCCTCATCTCTCTTTGCCAAAATGAGTGCACCACATCCACCTATCCCACAGCAAACGCAGTCATCTTCATCACAGAGCTCACGCAAATCTAGCAAGATGAGCAGCAGCAGCGGAAGTGGGACTTCAGCCTCTGGATATCCGCAGTTCTTGCGTCCCTTTCACCCTGCAGAGGCTGCTCTAGCGCAAGAGCAACTTCACTCAGGGATGGGTCGTTTTGATTTTGCAGGAGGAAGTAGTAGTGGTGGTTCTGGGGTAATTGGAGGAGTTGTGACATCTGCTCCGCCGCCACCACCTTTGCACCCTGGCCTCTCTGTGCCTCAGCCATCCCCTGGACCATCATCTTCATCACCTTCTCCTTCTAGTTCAACCACCACATCCAACAACCCCCCTAGCAGTAGCAGTACAGTGGCTGGACTAGTTGGAGCCCAGTCTGATGCTCGAAGTTTACACCAGCAGTTCAGTTGCATGCTTGCGGCCAACCAGTATTTCCTCTCTGGAGTGCCTGCCAATGCAAGCTTGGAGCAGTTTCTAGTTCAGCAGGGCCCCCATAATCATCTTGGTCTTGCAGACTCAAACACTGGTCTTGCCCCACCCCCAGCTCTTCACCCCTCTCACACTCATGGTCACCCAGCCCCTCAGCCTCAGCAGCAGCAGCAACAGTTACCCCCCCATGCCTTGTCTCACCCTCACAGTCATGGCCACCCACACCACCCTCTTCACCCTGCCCCCCAGCCATCACCACTTGGTGGGTTTGATTTTCAAGGTATTCCTGTTCTTTCCTCCAATCAGCTAGCTTCCCTAATGCAACAAGAAGCCGGTCTCCCACTCCCACTCCCACTCCATCTTTCTGTCCCAAAGGATGATGGCAAGGGGGATGGTGGATCTGGAGCTGGAGGAAGTGGAGGTAGCGGCAGCAGGAGAAAGAAAGCAATGGCTGGTTACCTGCCCCAGAGAAAGACGGATGGTAGCAATAGCAGCAGTGGAGGCAGTGCTAACTGCCACAGCAGCTCTGGGGCACATAGTCATGATGGGTCTTCTGGCCTTGTTGGAGGAGGTGGAGGGGTTGGCATGAGGGGTCTCGGTGACCCCTCCTCCATCCTCTCCTCTTCAACACCGTCCTCCTCCTCTTCTTCAACTGTCTCTTCCTCCTCTTCCTCTGCCCCCTCCTCAAACTCTGCCTCTGTCTTAGTAACCAATGTCTCACAGATGCCCAAAACTGATAATCAGTCCACCATGACTCCCACTGTTACACAACCTGAGGCAGAGCCTGTTTATCACTGTGGAGAATGTGGCAAAACATTCACACACCTCCCCAGTCTCCGTAGACACATACGCAGCCATGAAGGAGAAGTTAATGATCCCAATAGCAGCGCTAATGCGAACCCAAATACAAGCCACCAGCATCAGTCAGACACAGGTCTTCCTCATTCAACTCAGGATGGCATAACTCAACAAAATGCCCATCACCAACATGATCAGAATCAACAGTCCAACCCAGACCCTTCTTCTTCCTCGTGCCCGAGTCCAGATAAATCCTACTGTTGCAATGAATGTGGAAAAGGCTTCAAAAAAAGAGGACATCTACTTCAGCATGGCGTTATCCATTCTGGAGCGCGTCCGTATGCTTGTTCTACCTGTGAGAGATCCTTTAATCGTCGTGAATCTCTCACTCGACATGAGAAAATTCACGAGGATAAGCCTTACCGCTGTCCAGCCTGTGGCCGCTGCTTTAGGGAGAGCACGTCCTTGCTCAACCATGCTGCCTCTGGCTCATGTGGCAAACCAGGACGGGGATCAAGATCTAGAAGCAGTGATGGCAGTAGCTCAGTGAGTTCAGAAGGCAAGGTGGAAGGTGATTTTCAAGGTCTAGGAGATGAAAAAGGCTTGGTATATAAGACTGAAGGAAGTGGAGCAGTAATGTCCTGTGATGCCCTGTATCAGCAGGAAAGAGGTGGAAATCCAAACACTGGTGATAAAACAGAAGCGAAATATAATCCTGCATATTCACGAGATCTCTACCAAACGTCCTACAGGGTTGACGATTATCGTCGTCCACAGGGTAACCCGACGTCATACTCTGGGGATGGCTCTTGCAGTAACATGTCAGGCCCGGCACTCAGAAAAGCTCCCTTGGCTCCAACACTTCATCCACACCCTTCGAATCAGCAACATCATCACCACCAACAGCAGCAACAACAACAACAGCAGCCGCCGCCACCACCTCATCTTCCACTTTCTTCTCTCCTGGATGACTCTGAAGATGAAGTTACAAGTAGTGCCATGTCTGCAATTGCTGCAGCTGCTGCCGCCTCTGTCTTGCCTGCTGAAATGAACACCAATGGAGGACGAGAAGAACGGAGGGACATAATTGGAGGTCTGCTGGGAGGACTTGGATTTGGGTCTATGAGTGGCCCATCGTCTACATCTGCAGGAAATGGCGGGACTGAGGAGTGCTTGAATGGATCCATGATGCCCTTGTCACACCCTGCACAACAACAGCAACAGCAGCAGCAGCAGCAACAACAGCAGCAGCAGCAGCCTAATTCACAGAATACCACATCTGATGCCAAACCGAAACGGCCACGTAAGCCCAGACAAAAGAGAGAGCCCAGGCCTGGTGGTATCCCTGGAGAGAGTGTGAAGCGTCGAAGAAGTAACCAGAACGGGGCTCGTGGGGATGGCTCAGAAAGGCCTTATTTATGCACTGTTTGTGGACGTGGCTTTGGCAGACGCGAGACCCTGCGCAGGCATGAACGTGTTCATACAGGGGAAAAGCCGTTCCATTGTGATGTTTGTGGCAAAGATTTTCGAGAACCTTTCCATCTCACTAAACATCAGACTGTTCATTCGGGGGAGAAGAACTTCAAATGCTCCCTTTGTGGAAAAGATTTTGGCTACGCGCAAAGTCTGAAAAGGCATGAAAAACTGCATCTGCGGGGAGATTTTAAGCCAAGGCGGAGTAAAACCAAGTCTTCTTCAAACCGTGGAACAGTCAGTCAAGACAGCAGTCAAACAAACCCTGGTTCCTATTACTCTTATCCTCAGGATAAAGCTCAAGGAGCTCAAGGAGCTCAAGGATCCAGTGCGAGCACATCAAACCAACCTCCTCCTAGGCTGTACACGTGTGAAATTTGCTGGAAGTCTTTCCGTCATCACTTCCACTTGACTGCCCATCACCAAGCTATCCACGAGCATGGGGGAGAGAAACTCTTCTCATGTGAGGTATGTGGCAAAGCCTTTGCCTACTCCAACAGCCTGACAAGGCATAGATTATCTCAGCATGGTTTGGCACGCGCAGGCCCAGCCACCCAAGCAACAGGAACAGGAAGCGTATCTAGTGGAAACACCTCTTCCATAAATGAAAGCGAAGCTGCGACCAACGCTCTCCTTCACCTGACTTCACCAGACAATGGGAGTCATGGTGTACAGCAGACCCACTCAACCATTTCCCACACTCAGCATCTTCACTCTCAGCCTGGTGGTTATTCTCCTCTCTTCTACACGCCAGATTCTGGTCCTCATAGTTCAAATACCAGTGCCCCTTCACACTCCCAGCACCCACACTACTCACACTCCACTGTAGGGCCCCTCCCCCATCAACAGCCCATAACTGGGAAGGGGCAGCAAATTTATTCAGGGGTGATGGGAAACCCTATTCATTGTGCCCCTCCACATATCCATATTTCTTCCTCTTCACTCTCTCAACAACAACAACACCACCACCACCATCAGCAGCAGCAGCAGCAACAACAACAGCAGCAGCAGCAGCACTCCCCCTTTCAAATGCTCTCCCAGCATCTGCAGAATCCAGTTGTCCAAATGCATGGAGATGTTGGCCAGAAAAAGAAAAAAAAAAAAAAGAAAAAAATTAGATTAGTCAGTGGGGGGCAGCTGGTGAGGGAGTTCACCGATTTTGAAAATGCTCAGAGGCGTAGATTTTTAAAAAGGAAGAAGCGCAGGCTTCTGCATCAGCTTAAAATGAAAAAGTGGTTAGCCCAGCTTAAATGGGCCAGGTATACCGGAGCAATTGGGATTAACATAGGTGGTGGTACATGGCGGGTGGGCCGCTTGAAGTTCAGAGGTCTGCGATCTTTGATAGTCCCCATAAGGTCATTCCCGTGTCCAATTTGTCCCTCCACCACTTTTGCGCGACGAATAACCCTCTCAGTCCACCGCGTTACAAGGCACCCCCCAAGGAAACACGGCTGTCGAGCTCGTCTGAGGTGCATCGTTTGCGGCAAGCGCTCTCGAAGGCTACTGTCCGCTCTCCGCCATCGCGCTCGCCACCTCTCGCAAGGGTCTTTCTCCTGCCCCCGTTGCCCGTCCCGATTCTGGAATGGGACCCTGCTGCAGCGGCACATATTTGCTTGCCGGCGTGTTGGCGTCGGCCGGAAAGCATCACCAAAGGGGACGACTCCTCAGAAAGCCGAAGATCATTTTGCGAGAGCAAGTGGCATTGCCATGTACAGGCACTAAATGTTTTCTTCCTTAAGAAAATATGACCTTTCAAACGAATGAATTTTGAGAGCCGGAGAGAAACATGTGATTCATGTATAGTGGAATATCGGAGTTGAATCCACTACACGTGGACACACTTACATCCATTATGCACATTGTCTTTGGCTTCAGCCAAGGGAGTGCCTCTTACAATAAATGACTTGGTTACCTGAACATTAAGCCTGGAAAAAAAAAAAAGAAAAATAAAGAAAAAAATCCATTAAAGACATGGATCTCTAACATGGTTTCTCCAAAGGGGAAGAATATTTTAGATTATGAGACTGTTTTGGTAGCACCTTTGTTGTTATGGTAGCATCTCTATCCTCTAAAAATGCATTCATGATGTATTTTCGTAACTTTTTTTGTGCTGCGATGATGGATGCGAACCAGTAAGAGTGAACTAATCTGAACAGTAACAATCTTTCTCCAAATTAGTTTCCCCCTTATTACTCAGAGTTTGACAGTATAGTCTTTCATTATTGTCAGATATATGTAGCTTTCTGTTCCTTGTGGACTTGTGTTTTTTATTGTTGTCTCCCCTCCGCCCTCTTTCTTGTTTTTGGTCTCGTTTCTATGATCATACAGATGCTTGCCCTGGAACATAATGTTGCTGTTTGGGAATCTTTAAAAAAAAAAAAACATAACTGTGTATTCTCTAAGGACAACACTTACTAAGACACTTAATTTTTTAAAATCTTGACTATGCGAAGCTAATGAGTTTAGTAAACCCTCTGAACCTTCAAATCATGTGAAATTTGCTGCAGAACTGATGGAGAGGGGACAGTATAGCGCAATAGATGCCATGTTCCGTGTGTTTAATGTCTTTCTTTTTTCTTTTTTTTTTCTTTTTTTTTTTTTAAATATGTAATTTTGTAGGTATTTCTATGACAAGTGTTATATCTTTGGTTAAGATGGATTGGGGTTAGAGTGGAGAAACCAGTCCGTACTGTAAAATGCGTATTATATTTTATGTATCAGTCGTTTTCTTTTGTTATTCTTAAGTTTTTTTTTTGTTTTTTTTTTAAATCATTTGTACTATTTGTGGGTGGGTGGGTGTGTGTATGTTGTAAGATGAGGGGAATATATGTATCAATGTGATTTTTTTTTTTTTTTCCCCTCTCCTTTGTTTTTACCCCTTTTTGGTCTGTCTAACCTTAACCAGTTTAGCACAGTTCCCCAACACTATTGTATACATTTCAGTAATTTACTTAGCTCCTCTGTCCCGATGTTTTAATCTCAGTAAACTAAAATATAAAATATAAATACTAAACTATTCTTTTTCTTTTTCCTGCGTCAACAAAAATGGTGAGTCCCGCAGAAATCCAATAAAAAGGTGAAAATGTCATCCAAGGCCATTTGATATTATTTTGAGATGTAAACCCTTTATCACTTTTAACACTTTATTCGATGAACTCCAGTCGATGCTGGACAGGCCTCATCAAAATGGATATGCGCATAGGTCAACATGTTTATACCTTTTAAATAAGCCGACTGGCCAGGTGTCGTGTACCTGGCACTGTGGTGCTGTCTCAGGTTCTTTGCCACCCGTGTGCTGGCGCATGCCCTCTGCGATGCCGTACTTGTAGGCAGTGAAGAAAACGCCTGCAGCGACGGAGGCATGGAGCCATCAGTTGGTTGGGCTTCCACAGCAGACGATTTAAGCACAGTTTTGACTAAACAAGGTTTAAGGCTGGTAGGGTCCAGTTAAAATGTTAAAGGATCCCAACAAAGCCACTGAGAAGCCATTCAGTTCTAAGACACAGCAATATAATCCAAGTCCACACGGCAACTCTCAAGAAGGCCGCCAGATGGCGACAAAAGACCTGTGTTTAGCTGCTCCTGGTGCTTTTTTTAGAGGCAGGCTGTGCTGTAAAATCCCCACACTATAGTGCTGTTTATGGCTGCTTTAGAAATTGAGTGGAATTTAAAGCTATTTCATCTTCTACTTATTTGTTTTATAGGAGTGCAATGTAGTACATGTCCTACAGACCTGCTATCATCGTTTTGAGGAAAGAAAATCAATTTATAGGCATCAGGTAAGACCAATCCAGCAGAATGACTGGCCTGCAGCTAGCTCCAAGTGTACTAACAGAGTATGACATGAATTTTACTTGCACCAGTGACTGGAGCCATGATGTAGATGCACATGAGGTGAACAAAATGATGTGAACCCATTTACCCATTTCGTGGACTGGAAATTGACATCTCTTTTTATATACTCCCTAATGTCACAGTGCATATTCAAGAGCAGAATACGATTATAATACACCGCGAGCCCTCATAGTAATGTTAAGTCTTCGGTTGAGGATTTGCTGCACAGCCTGTTCTTCAGTGCATTTGTTACCAAAACAACAAAAAAACGTATTAGACACATAAGGTGCATACATGGGTTATTTTAGCAATTAATACAAATGGGAGAGGGCCCACAGATGTTTGTTTTCATTTTTCAGCATGCAAGGGCAGATTCCATTTGATCTCTAGATCTTCCAGGAGTTGCCTGCGCTAATCCACGGGATCTCACCAGGCCTCCTTCGCATGTTGTTGTACTCCCGTCTCACGCGGCCCTAGCATGGGGAAAAGTCTGGGAGGAGCGACTGACCTACATTTGTCCAATGGGATGCAGCGAAGGGCAGACACTGACCTACTTTCAACCAATCGCGACGAGACAGGCCTGCCGGTAGGCAGCAACCGCGCGTGTTTAGGCCATGTGCTCGCTCTGAGTTCTGGTGTGGGCCTTAAGGTGCTCCAGAGAGCTTTTTGTGTCGGCCAAATGAAAACGCTCACGTTTTGTCGTATCAGGACCGTGTCTAAAAGTAAAATACGCCTTCTATTTCTCAATTTTAATATGTTATGATGTTGAAGTATGCATTTCAAAAGATGTATGCAATCAGTGAACAGATACAAACCCACGTTTGCCACAGAATGAGCAAAAAGAAATGCTTGCTTTAGAGGTGTTATTGTCGAACTTTGTGGATTCAAGACAATACAGGACAGGCGCTCGTGTCAGGCAAGTGTACTGTCACGATTGTTTTTACCCCCCTTTTATTCTTGGTAGCCTGACAGTGCAGAAACCACATGTCTGCGCGTCAGCCCGAAGCCCTAGCGAGCGAGAAGCAGAGAGGGGGTTAACCGGGTAGGCGTGGCTTTCCCTTCATATGTAAATCTGGCCAACACCATTGGCCTGCCGCTCGTCTTCTCGTCGCGGAGGGCGGGAATCGAAGAGGTCGGGGTCGTTAATATTAATAAGCCCCTCCCCTCCGCGCTCGTCCCCCGTGAGAGGTGATGTCACGAGAGCTGCCCGTGTTCGTTCCAGCTGACTCCAGCCGCGGTCCGAGGGAGCGAGCGCCTGGAGAAACAGCGAAGGAGAGAAAAGCGGTCGCAACAAACTAACGAGCGAGAGACAGGGAGAGAGAGAGAGAGAGAGAGAGTGTGTGTGTGTGTGTGTAAGTGTGCGAGGGAGGAAAAAGACAAAGACGACCACCAATCTTAACTTCATCGTGTTGTACACTTTCCTGTTTTTCAGTCTGTCGTGTTGTGGAGTTTTATTTCGCCTAGTCTTTAACGTCGTCTGGCTTTAGCACCGCGTGCACACGAGCCTACTACTGTCCGCTCCTTTTGCGCACGGCAGTTTATGCGCGGCTTGTCCTCGCCATCAGAAGCAGGTCCGACCTCCGGCTTCATGCGCGGCCGTCATTTCCAGCGGCTGCGGTCTGTCGGGGCAGATCTGGGATTTTCGCGCCCTGATCAGGAGGAGCGCCACCTGCAACTTCGCACGCTGGTGACAAATGTCAACAAATGAACGGACTGTCCACTACCAAGGCGTCAAGAGTGGAGGAGCCGTCTGCGGCCAGCATCTTAGCCGATCGGAGAAGCAGAGAATCGCTCAGGGCGGCAGGTTTAAACGCTCTTAAAGGTGCTCGCACGTCTCCCGAGGAGAATATGGAGCGCTCGTACTGAACACACTGTACCGGACATTCAGCACGCCCGCACCTTCCGTATGGACGTGAAATAAGTGCACTAAAGTGTTTGGGAAAAGAGTCGGGACACGGCCGAAGGTCAACTGTCCTCAGAAATAAACACGCACGATTTAGTCAACTGTAAAAACAAACAACAGCTTTGTTTTTCAGTGGGTCCAGGCTTCAGAGACACTCGTTGGAACCTTAGGCCAGCTGTTGTCAGGCTATGTCCAGGCAACTTTCTCAGCTTTTACCCCCAGAGCTCCCTGCTGGAGCCAGTCCACAGTTTGGTCCAGCTAATTCAGCGCCTTCTGCTCCTAATGGCCACCTCAACTCCATGGCCAGTCTAAAGTCTCTGCTACAGCTTCCCATTAAAGGAGACAACAGAGTGAAAGACTGCTGTGAGATGAAAGGTGAATCTCTTTTTCTGTTTATTTTGTCTTTCTCTCTCTCTGTCTGTTTCTCTCTTTCTCTCGTCCCCCCTCTCTCTCCTATCTGTAATGCTTGGGCCTACAACACCCACTCCCTTCTCCCTTCTTGTCAGTGCTGTTGGTGTTTATCTGTTTATCAGTTGCAGGGAAGCAGGGCCTAATACAGCCAGTACAGCAAAAATGGGACAAAAAAGACAGGAAAAGCAACTAAGATGTTTTATTGCTGCCCATAATTACAGTAGCCTTTCCAAGAATCTCTGAAAGAAATATGTCTCATTATTGGGGGAAACCAGCATATTCCTACTGCTCATTTCAGGGGTCATTTCGAATAAGGCTTGCTGAGTTGTATTTCTTAAAGGCGAAAGGTCTGGCATTAAAGGGATGCCACACTGAGCTTTTGGCCACACATGCACTAATGACTGCATTTGCTATTTGGCGCCCTCTGCTGGAAGATCTATGCTATTTACAGGTTCCAGGGACTTTTCCTTGTGAAGCAGCCAGGATGGAGTTGGTATTGATGATGATGGTGATGAGCTCTGAAAGATTCCAAACAAAAATGCTTTTCCAAAAGCCAGTGCCTTTTCAGATTGCCTATATGTGGGTATTTCAGAGTAAAATTCATGCAGGAAATTAACAACGGATATATTGTTGGGGTATATTTTTGACTGCCCCCTTTAAATGTGAGGAATCGTACGCTAGCTCCAGCTTCAGTGCTTTTAACTCATCCAGAGCTGCTTCTTGTTGGCTTTGTTCAACGCCCTCAAATACACCCACACTCTCAATCTCCCTCTCTGATTCACATCATCCCCCACCACCCTGTATAAGTACTACCTCTTTCTATCTGTCAGCCTTTGATTCTTTTCCTGCTTCTTCACCTATCATATCAAAACATGAGGACATCACCTAATGTTAGGAATATATATAGTATCTCATTCTACATGTACTTGGCCTGGGATATATGGTTCTTCTACACAGTGGCAATTAGGGGATAGGCAGTATATTGATTAGGTGAGCAATTGTTGTATTATAATATAAATATGCAATAATATTAGCTAATATTAATATCAGAGTTTTGAGTTCTTTAAAACTGACATCGGTGCCAGACACAAAATTTTAATATTGCATGTAATAAAGGTGGCTGCTTTTCCAGTCCGGTTGAAATCTGGTCATCTAAAAGCAATTAACTACATACAGCAGCTAAAGATGCACAATTATATTGGAATCCTGCCAGTATAAGCAGATATGTACAAGAAATAAGGGAATCGGCCTACAAATGCAACATTGGTTCAACCATAATCTTTTTAGTTCCATTTTTTTCTGCTACTTTATTAATGTCTATTGCTCTTGTCACTGCAGTGTCAAGGAGCCACTAGGGATATCTATCAACATAATTAAATAGCACATATAGCATATATATAATCATTTGCTCATTTGGGGGATAATAATATTAATCATATTTGTTATCAGCTGATATTTGCTGGAAAAGATGATATTGTCATTAAACAGATGTTTAAATTTGATCAATATATCAAAGCAGTATTTAATAATGCATTATTTTCAGTCTGAAAGAGCAGAATGTTGAGGTGATACTAAAATACTGTGCTAAAATACTTATATACTTATGTCATATCAAATTTTTATTTTATATTAAGCGGATACATTTCATAAGCTATATGCCAGTTATATGTTTCTAATACAGGTTGATTTAGTCCCAATAACTTTAGTCCCAAAAAAATGCAACGTGAACAATATTGCCATAAAAATATCAGCATGGTGCACAACAACTAATTTACAAGCTGAACAACAACCAACACCTAGTTTTTGTTGTCAGGATGCAGTATACAGGCTGTATTCTTTATTCTCTATACTTGGAAGTAGCTAGCAGGCTCACCCAATGTGTATGATTGGTTATTCATTAACTAGGGGGTGGGGGGTGAGGGTGGGTAGCACCTTGCACCACCAATCAACACACACTGTGTGATGGCAGGTTAACAAGGTGGAACAGAAAGTTACCTGAATGTCAGTTAGGCGCCTTGTGTCGCTTAAATCAATGAGGTACATGTGTATTTATGTCCTTCTTCCTTAGTTTAAATCACTCTTTCAGCATTGTATCCCCTTTCCATTCTCGCTCCTCTGCACTCTTACATCTGAACACAGAAACTGATGACTTGGTGTAAGGCACTGCAGACCTTTGCTTGAGTGTCAAATTCTTGCTAAAGCAATGTGTAGGGTCTTGAAACACACTTGGAAAGATCGACTCAATCTTATTTGGAGTTAAGGTGCAGCATGTCTGGATCAAATGAGTAAGATTTAGCTATTGTACTGCAAGGGCCTGCATGTGTGTCTACAGTAGTTCCTGACTTGTATATTAGTTGTGCAATAATTAGTAGTACTTACTGAATAATACATGTTTGTAAATGAATAATTCAAGAAAAAGTCTAGAAATAAAGGCTTTTGTACTGATCAATTTGTTATTTTGCCATTTTGAGGCTTTTCTTGTGTCTTATTGTTGTTATTTAGTCAGGCAATTTATTATTTAGTAACGGGTTGATTACCCAATGGGAGCATCACCCTGCTCCAAAACCACAGGGCACTACGAATTGGCAGGTTCACAAGGAAGGGGGGGTGCATTTTGGTCATTTTGCTAAGAAGTAGGAACTCATCATCTCCCCTTTAAATCACCTACTGTAATTCTGTAATCAGCAACAATATGCCAATTAAAAATTTGGCATAATATTATTTCTATACATATTATTCTTTTGCTATTACACTAATTTACTACACAGTAGTAGAAAGTATCACTGACTTCGAAATATCATGCGATTTTCTTGTTGCAGATAAAGAGAAGCCCTTAGACTCTGACGAGGACTCGCTGGGCGGGGTCGGGGGCGTGACTGGGGGTGGGGGTGCCATGCGCAGCTCATCCCAGTCAGCCTTCCTGGGCCCATTGCTGTGGGAACGCACCCTACCGTGTGACGGCAGCCTGTTCCAGCTGCAGTACATGGATTTGGAGGAGTTCTTGACGGAGAACGGGATGGGCTGCATGCCGTCAGGAAACGCCTCCAGCGCCCAGGCTCAGATCCCCTCACAGAGCACACAGTCGGCCGTGCCCAGTCAGAGCTCCCAGTGCCCACCCTCCTCACCTCCCCCCTGCTCCTCCTCGGCCTCCTCCATCTCCTCCCTCTCCTCCTCATCTTCTTCTTCCTCCCTGCTGGGCCTGGACGTGCCGCAGGGCCCAACACCGGGGATGCTGGGAGGTCCTGAGTGTCTGCATGGTAAGCATTTGTGTATGTGTGTGTGCCCTGACAAATGTCATTGTATGACAAAATGTCCTGATGTTGTAAAACAACAGAAAACAGGATTAACCTACAAAACCTGCACCAACAAAAAGACCAAAACCATTTGTTTGGAATTACTGGCTTAGGAAAGTCTCATTACATATAATCACATTTATGAGAGAATATGGTTACATGTTGGCAGAAGTTATATCTGTTATCTTTGGATGTTTGTTTTGGCTCCAGGTACACATGTAAACATGAATAGCACTGACTCTTTGGTTCAAATTGACTGCATCAAGGCATAAACTAGGCAAATGAGTTTTGCCAACACCTACTAAAGTCTAGTGTGGCCGGCTATGGATTGGGCAGGGGCTCAGTCTAAAATGATATGCTATACATCAGTATTGCTCACTATAGCATTATAAACACCCTATTAAATATTCTGGTTGGTCAAAGCGTGGTCATTAGTTTTGCATAATGATTTTACGATGCTGACTCCACACCTAGTCAGAGCATTGCACATCCAGTGTAGCTAAGCATGCTTTAACTGTAAGCAAACAAACTGCCCTTTGTTAGGATGCAGGATACAAAATGAGCCGCGACTGATGCATTTTAGGCGGAAGCTAAAAAGCTGCAAAAACAAATGAAAGTAAATTAAATAAACGGACGACTTCATGGGTATTGCTCGGAAGAGCATGAACGAGTCTTCTGGGTGTCAGTCTGAACACTTACACATGGAGAAGTACAATAATTGCGTGTTTTTGAGTACACCCTCACATTAACAGACTGGACATAACTAGTCACAGGAGCCTTCCCTTAACAGATGCTCAACTAAGTTCACTCAAGCAGAAGGCACAGGCTTTCCATCTGAAGGCCAGTAGCTATATGATATTAATAGACACAGAAGCCAAGGTGCTACCACTTTTAATCTAGGGCGGCACAATGTATTATTTGTCAACTGTGAGGATGGCCTTCAGCACTGATATTGCAGAAGGCTGCACTATGCAGACAAGCTCTTTTAACAAAACTTTAAGCTGTGAGCATCCTGGCTAACCTCGATTGCTCTACATGAGTGTCTTGATGATTCAAGCCATGTGATTCACCAATCGTAAGTCATTTTAGGTCCAAGTGCAGGCGAGCCTTAAACTATGTGACAGTGAATTTTTAATGTACGGCAAAGCAAATGGTCCAATCGTCCACTTGGAAGTAGGTAAGCTGCCGAGACTAGTTAAGTTAATACCGCTAGGTCGAGTGCATTGGTTTTGAATGCTCATTCATGCTCAACATTACACAAAACAAGGTCAAAATCAGTTCCTGTAAAACATTTTTTAATGCATAGCACAGCATTAGGCAATCCATTCAGACGGGCATTGTAGAGAATGCAGCAAAGCAATATAGCTGAGGGATAAGCAAGGGAGCAGAGAAAGACAGAGAGAGACAGGAAAAGAGGCTGGAAGCAGTGGGGGTGTGTGTTTTTTCCTCGCATGTTTTTGAATCTTGTTCCCTTGCTCTGCCTCGCTTGCTGTCTCACACGTTGAGGCCATGTGCAGGCGACTTGTCACGTGCTGATGCAGAGAGCAATGAAGTGAGAGAGTGAGGGGAAGGGAGGGGAGGAGGAAGAGTGGGAGGAGCCAGCAGGCTAGAGGAAGAGGGCGAGAGAGGGGGGAGCGTATCATTGCTGTCATATCAAGACCTTGTGCCTCCATTTCTATCCTTTCTTCAATGCACGTTTTAAATTTCTACACGTTTAAAACATATAAATGGCTCTAGGAAAAACTTTTAAGTGGTGTAGACAGTTTAGATTATGCCCCCTCCCCATACAGTTGACATTTTTGGAAGTGGAGAAAAAAATGTGGCGCTCTGGGGGAGGGGTGGGGGTGGGGGTGGGGTCTTGAGGACTGGTCTGAGAACCACTGGGCTAAATGTTCTCTTCAGGAGAGCTAGTGGAAACTGGGTGCAGTTGACAAAGTACATGTTTGCCCTCGAGCCACATACACGCACATGCCTACACACACACTATGTGCTATGGCACATTGTTATCAGTGTATGTTTACCTAAGCGTATTCCAGTATGTGTTCATGTGCTGTGTGTATGAAAGGTGTGTGTATATGCATATATATCTATATATGCGTTCACATTTATTGTGTGTACTTTCCAGTGTGACTGTATTACAGACAGCTGTGCGGTTTAGTTTATTTGGGATATTTTCTTTAGAGGCGGAAAGATGCTTAAGAAGGATCTTCTGTATGCCCAGGGGAAGGAAGGCTCTTTTTTTCATGGGTATATTTTTAAATGCACAAGAAGAAAACGGTATGCTCTTAGGAGCTACACAATATTACTGGGAGAAGGCCGGATTTGGTGCAGCATTCTCACATTGCGCTTCTTTAATGTAATTTCATTTGCATGTTTTGCTGTGAGGAAAAAAATCTAATATTTGGCTGCAGTCTCGAGGCTTTGCAAAGGATGGCTCGTTAGTAAAATATACAAGGATTTAGGCTGATGAAAACTGAATACACTCTTGGATTGCTCACATGTATATGAGGCTGCACCGAATTTTATCTTGTATTATTGAGCGAATGTCCTGAATTGTAATTTGTCTGGTAAGATGTGCAACAAAGCAGAATATGTTACGAGCAGGAAAAGGGACGAAAAAAACTTGAACAGCTGTAAATGCAGAGTAACAGCTTCATTATACATGGTTGTCCTAAATTCAAAGAATTTGCATGTGGAATAGCAGGAGATTTAAGTCAATGGATTTGTAGTGTATAGTAGCCGCACTATAAAATACCATTATGGCTGATGTATAATAATTATTGCCAAGTGCAGGGCATTCAATTATTGCTCTAAATGCATTTCCCTTTCTTTTCTATTGAAAGGAGAAATAGGGAAAGGGCACACATGCTAATGGAAAACAGACATTAGAACGTTTTTTTTTAGTTCTGAGTGAATGAATTTCCTTTGAGAGGTGTTGATAGCAGAGGGATGTAAAAGAGAAATCTTTGGAAAAAAAGTTTGTGTGTATA
>JBBPDA010000138.1:6191532-6205467 GCA_037974385.1 Arnoldichthys spilopterus
CCCGGGCCGGGACTCGAACCTGAGACCTTCAGGTCTCAAAGGCAGCATCCTAACCACTAGGCCACCACTGCCCGGTGGAGTATGTGCTAATGCTAGGTGGAGTATGTGCTAATGCTAGGTTAACCAGACCACCTAGCCAAAGATTTTTTATTTTCTGCAGAATAGTGTAAGAGATTCCAGAAACTACAAAGCATTATTTCTGTATCTTCTAAACAAGGAGGTTACACATTAACAGATATGAATGGAGTTCTAGCTTTCTATTGTTACTAAATGTTTGTCTCAGCTCAACATGAAATATGCAATGTAAATGCAAATTGCTTCTGTATGAGGTGACCTCACAGAGTCCAGTGTGTATTTTTCTCTCTGTTGTTGTATTCTTTTGGTCACTTTCAAAATAAAATGTGTGTCATTTCAGATTCAAATCTCCTAAATCTGTATGATTCTGTTGCTTTCAACTCTATGCGTTGCTAGATACATAATAGTTCTGTACTCCTTGTTGGTATTTGCTGTTTGGCAGTTGGTATTCTACTGTGTTTGCTTTTTGTGTCTGTAAAGGTGTGTAGTTAGTAGATGTTAATATATAAACTGTTTCTATTGTGTGGGTTTGAGAAGAGTGGGCAATTGGATGAGAGAGAATCCACTGGTACACAGGTATTGTGTTCTCTGAAATGGCCAGCACCTTCCAGACAAATTTCCCTTTAAAAATGTTAAATTAATAACAAACAAAATAAATAAAAATGAGCGACAGTGGCATTTTTAATACAATAATCTAATAATATCGACATAGTATGCTCCATCAGAAAAATATTTTTATTAACCACTCTTTATGTTTGTTTTTACCAGTTATGAACTGATGTTGTAACACTGGAATGATGATAAATCATTGTAATCCCTGTGTCAGGAATGAAGCGAAGGCTCAAATGCAGCGTTCAACGAGTTTAATCCAATAAACCAGCACAGGGAAACAAAATAACTATCAGTACGTAATGTAAGGCAAAAACAATACTTCACGAAGCAGGAAGTGTTGCTTCCTGCTTATATAGTCTAGAACTTAGGTGAGGCTGATCTGTGAGATTGATGAACAGGACTGGAACTCCGGATCTCTAGGTCTCACTGGTCCAGATCCTGAGTCCGGGATCTCACACCCTGATGTAGAGGCTGATGCACATTTTTGTTTTCTATTTTTAAAAAAACATTGTTCATCAAGGATTTTTATTTCAGTGTTTAAAAAAGTAAATACAGTGGATTTTGCTGGCCATTATAATGTTTTGTCTAATCTGGCCACTTGCATTGTAGACGTTCTGGCTACATGTTCGGGTTTGTCCTGGCAATGGACAATTCCCAATTCTCTTTTTTTGCTCACTGTCCTGGGGTGAATGGTAGCCCCAGCAATGTTGACTCATGCCACAATGGTTCAGTAAGGCCAGAAGGTCATGAGCCATTGATGTTGGGAAGTATGCTCAGGGAGTTGGGAGATGCCACAAAGACAACCTTCAAGCTTGTAGTATAGGTACAGCCCCTGGGCATGGCCCTATTTATCCACTCTGACATGATGAGGGGATATAGTGGCTTTGCCTCTGCTTCAGGGCCAACACAAGAGATCCTCATGTATGACAACACTGGACAAATAAGCATGGTGTGCAAAGGAGCAAAGATCTGATGCAGACATGCTTACCACCTATGCAATGTTTTTGACTCTCCTGTAATGGCTTTGCCCAGAACATGCTTTACTCTTTTACCCCTGATGCAAGACGTTGCAGGACTCTGCTAAGCATTGCAGAACTTTGCAAGCCCCAGTTTCCCAGTATAGCACAAGTAATACAGACATGCCCTTTGCCTATCTCTACTGGGGAAGGAAAGGGACAGTGATCAGTTCCTGAGCCTACCTGAATATAATTCATACATTTGTTGAGCAGTAATTCCAGGTAAGCAAGAGGTGTAGCTTTCAGTTCCCTTCCCAATATATCACAGAAAAACACACAGTTTTCCAAAGTTGTTTGTCCGTCTTTTGGCCCTTAAAGGTAGAAGTTTCCAAATCTCTTTGTCTTTCCAGTTAGACATTTTCATTGGTGTCTTTGTGTGACTTTTATTCTTCACTCTCCATACATGGGGTATGGACACAGTAATGGTAAAAACATTATAGACAGGAGCTCTGCAGTCCTTCCATTGTCAACACATTACGTGCCACTGCTGCTACACCTCCTGTTTTCTAAAAGAGGAATTAGTAACAAGCCAGATAGTCACAGTATTTATGGACGGTCTGATGACACATTAAATGAAAACTATATAACGGTCGTGTGGGTTTAGCTGTGGAGGTAATTCAGTCATAGATGCTCATTGTGGAGTCTATTACAACATTAAAGTAGTGCTGAAATAAGAATATTTACCCTCCTTTTAACCTCATTTCCTTTATGAAAACCTTTCACCATCACAATTCAGAAAGCTACATCTGAGCAAACAACAATCACAGCTGGACTAAGAGCTGGACATCTTTGTCTACAACATCAGCAAGATATGTCATTTACATTTATAACAATACAACCAAGGGAGGATAAGAAATTACAGAGCCTTCCAAGCACAACAATTAGCCTACCTGTCGAGCAGAGGCAAAGTAGCCAGCAATTTTAAAGCTCTTTGAATCTCTGAGCATTCTCCGGGGCTGAAAATATTCCTGTCTTCTCTTATAACATGACTGGGTCCTTTCTGGATACATTGCTTTGCATTGCATTCTTCCACTGCACTATTTGTAGGCTGTTTTGGAGCTGAATCCATAGTCAGCAATTTTTGGTCAGTGGTCAGTGGTCAGTCTTGTCTTCTGTTGCTTATGTAAGATATATTAGTAATTAGGTTTATCTCCTGCAAAAACCAAAGCAGCAGAAAAGCTCTTCAGCAGTCCTGTAGGGCAGGCGACTACACTAAAAATTATAAAAAAAAAGGTCAAATTAAAATTTGTTTTTATGAGATGACTTAATGAAAAGTGAAGCCCAAATAGAGAATTAGTAGTTTGATGAGGAAATGAAGAGAAGAGAAACTGTTTAAAGGTTTCAATAACAACATTATTGTGTGTTTCTTTCTCGAGCAAGTACAATGAGCATTATGCATATTGTTTTATGCTTAATTTGCACTTAGAAGTGACCTTCTCTTACGCTTACACAAACATCCACCCACTCATCCACCCACTCTGTGTATCAGCAGCCTGCTACTAAATGGCACTTAAGAAAAACATAACTTTTATTAATTATTTAACCCACATGGAAATTAAGCACCCATTCCTCATTACATGAAATGATTCCCTGATTGGCACATAAATGATATATCATGATTTGCCAATCACCATACACCAAAATGAAAAAAGAAATGGTCATTTCAGGATTTAATCTGCATACAGTTTTAAAAACATTAATTTAAAAATGTTTCATAAAATAGCTCTATACATAGAATAATTCAATAATATAATAATACATATAATTTTAATACTAATATAACAGTTCCTGGTCTTGTAAATCAGCTGTTGCAAGGCATATGTTGAAGTGAAACAGCCTAAAACTGAAGTGAAATAGTCTCTAAAATGTGGAAGGTTTTGTTCAGTATTACAATTGTACACAATACAATGCGATTGAGCACTTTTTTAATATATAGAGAATTATGGAATTTTCCGTAGAAGCCTGAGTTTATTATTTCACCATCTCTGGCACAATCAGTGGATTGAATTTCCTTTTAGGCTGATGTTCCTGGGTTGTTCATTCACAATTTAAAAGAGGACCACTAAGCCCACAGAGGCTTCTGATTGCCTTTTTATGAGTCTGATGAGCATCATCTTATAGTGATCCAATAAATGCTATTGTAGATGACCAAGACCTGGTCTTTGTGTTTGGATGCGTTGACAGACCCCTAACAGCCTGTTGTTACCCGATCTGAACAGAAAACCAGATTTGAACACCACATTTTGCAACATTTCCGCTAAAACGGTTTTACGGTTGCTGCCCAATTTAAGCGTCAAACTCCCAAAGGTTTATTTTTTATTTTTTTTTAGATTTTATTGAATATTGGTTGTTAGCCCTCTTTACCCCATACATTAATGGTCAGGATCACCAATGAGCAGGTATTATCCGGGTAGTGGATTATTCTCAGTGACACTGACATGGTAGTGCCATGTTAGTATGTGTGCGCTAATGCAACTTAGTGTACACTTTTAAACTACTACTAATAGAGTGGACAGTGCATGTAGATACGAGGTAGGGGTACATAATGAAATGACGCATTGGTGAATAACATGAAGATTAAAGAAATAAGTGACTAAACAGTAAGATTTGGTATTTTTTGATCAAATTTCTACCACCAGCAACCATTTCCATTTACTCCCTGTAGAAAACAAGTGGTTTCTCTTGGTTTTTACTGTTTCAGTAGTCAATGGTTTCTATTATAAGTGTGTTAGGAGTCAATTGATTTTCTGTTCCTTTACTAATACAGTGAAACGCATAACAAATATTGTTATGTAATCTGCCACATTACAGATTCAACAGATATTCTCGTCGTAAGGGATTTAAAGTAATTAAGACAAAGGGGTGTTGCTTGCATGCACACCAATCCAAAAAGAAAAGCCCCGGTCACACCTTGAGTACAAGGTAATTATCTATACTCACATTTGTTCACTGAATAAGTGCAATTGAGTGTGCTAATTCAATGAAATGTGCCAGCGGAGCAGATGATTTACCCTGATGATTTGTCTCAGACGCAGTGTGCCCAGCTAGCCAGCCATATTTGTCAAAGCAGCTCACATTTTTGTGTGTCAGAAACAGTCCCAAGGGCCCTGAACCTGCAACTGAATGCAGTAATAGCCTTGATAGGCTCAATGATTAGCCCATCGAGCTGAAGACCTGAGTCTGCTCCCTCAGGGAAAACTATGACTTAATCTCTCTCTCGTCTCTGTATGAGGTTTACCATTTACTTTAAGCGCTGTTGGCTATTGCCATTCTTTCTATTATTTAAAGGAAAACGTCAAACGTCAGTGACAACTACCCTTTAAAATTTTAATTCCAGAATGCCCACTTTTCACAATTCGGTCAAATCAGCATGAATGATGATGAATGATGAATGAAATCATGTCCTACCCACAATGTTCTAATATGTTTTTCAATGTTTTAATATCCTGTATCACTTGGCAACGTAAAGGAAGAAAAATGGGTTATGATTTCTGATTTCTGACTTTAACCACACCACCATACACATACGACTAAACAATTCAACATTTTTTTGATCATAATCATAATTTGAAAGGGTGCCATTTAAGTGCTATAATTTTAATTATATTTAACAAGTCTTAATTGAAGAAATGTAATAATAGTGAAATGTAATTACACAGAGCTTATGAATTTACATATTTGCACACTACATTTAAGCGTTCAAGCTTCAAAAATAGATGTGCTGATCATCTTGATGAAAGTAAAATCCTGGAGCATGATTTAGTTTTGAAAATTTACATTTAAATTGCAGTAGCAATAGTGATAGGACCGAAACATCACAATTATATATTTTCCTCAAATTGTTCAGACATGCAAACAGGTATTTTTGAAATAGAGAAGGAAAAAATATATATTATTATTATCCCTTACTTACATTCCATAGGACCATAGTTCAAACCCACCATCTCTATCCCCTGTTCTCCTGTATCTTATGGTGGAGTTTGAGAACAAGCGCATGTTTCCTCCTAGGCACGTGAACCTGCCACCATATCTATTTGAACTGCTGCTCACATAACACTGTAGGGTATCTGAACCTGCTTGGAGGAGAATTCTAACTGTCCAGTTCTGTTTATGTTTCGTTTCTGTGTGAGCCGGCAGATGCCCACAAATGGCCAACACTGAAAGATTACCAGAGCCACTAGTGGAGCTCTGTTGGACTCCAAAGCATGGATGACTTTCAGTACCATAGGTTTCCACCAGCCATAGGGTGCAAACCTTTTAGCCAGTCAAACAGGAGCCCTATTAAATAATGTGTCGGTGCGCTGACTTATATTTTGTTAATTTATATTATATTCATCACATGGATTTCAGCACTTCAAATCGATGATATTCAATCACTCGATGCCTAAATTATATCATTCGTATTCAACATGTCGCTTCTTTCCCCAGTCCTCCTTTTGTGTGAGAAAAGTCATTTTCTTCAAAGTCCATTTTAGCATCTGTCAATGATAAACACATTTACACACAAACACACACACACACAGTTCCAGTGTGCCCCATCTAAAATTGGATTTTCCCCTCAAATCTAATCTGCTCTACCAAGTGTCAATCATTTACCTTTTCTCTAAAGTTACAAGCAACTTTCAGCAGCATTATACTGTAAACAAAAGTAACTTTGTGCTCTTCTCAAGCTCAACTGAGCCTCAATGTCTTGGCAAAAAGCTTTCAGGTGTACACATTGTGAGCTTTTCCCTAAACTTTGTTTATGTGAAATAGGAACAAAAATGCATTATTGATGACTTGTATTCCTCTCCTGTACACTTTGGATTTGACAGACTGATTGAATGAGTGACTGGCTAAAAAAGTGTACAGTCAATATTTTAGTAATCTCCAAATCCCTTTGCTGCAGCGTATGAGTCCAGACCTTTCTGCACAGCAGACAGTGCTTCAGTCATGGCCTATCAGGATCGTTTATGAGAGGATAATTAGGATCGACTGACCTCATGTATCCTCCATAGCTATTCTCAGTGGCCAAAACAGACTGTTTACATTACATTAAATGTGGGTGTCTGGGGAGAGGTCTATTGGCTTGTGTTTTTTGCTGTTTTTGCTTGAGCATGAGGATGTTGTTTATTTGGTTGATTTTATGTCAGAGCCATAAAAAAGCAAACAATAAATTCCAAATCTAAAGCCACGGTCATGCTGAGTATGAACAGAGTTTGTCTGGTGAAAAAGCCAGTTCACTTGAATGTAAAGGAGCTGTGAGCATGAAGAGGACTTTCACTTCCAGCTGCTCATTATGCCTTGCACCAAGTTCCTGAAAAGTGTGGACAGGATTAAATTTACACAGAGTCCTGGGGTAATTTGCTCTTTTGCAGGTGCTACTGGGTCATTTTATTTCTGTCCAGATTGGCCATGTCAGTCTTTTTCTCTTTCCTCCCCAGAGGAAATTACAGGCTGAATTACCCACTGTTACCTACTAATACTAAGAAAGCAGACAATCTCTAGACAGAGGTATTTATCAAGTTACTAATAGGAAATAAAGCATATATAAGGGGGAGCTTGGGTGCTCCCTCTACCCCAGAGGTGGTGATCTCCAGTCCTGAATTTCCAGCCTCCAGCAGAGTTTGGTGATTTTCCTAATCAAATACACCTGATTCAACTCAGCAGCACAGCAAATTTCCAGGGTCAATAGGTGAGACAAAGCAGAAAAATCACCAACCTGTTCTTGACCTGTCACTTGTTATAATTTTTACTTGTGTGAATTGTCATTTCCCTGCACTTGGTGATTTGTGTTGTTGATAACACTTGTTTTCTGTGTTTTGTTATTATATGATCTTTGCTGTGTAACAAATTTCCCCAAAAGTGTATAAAGATAATCTAACCTAACCTAACCTCAGCCCCACAGGACCATGGTTTGCCACCTCTGCTCTAGCAGGAGGCAAAACTAATTTTAACTCTTCTAAGTTCCCCATAGCACAGTACTTTGAAACACCACTTCTAACATTTTAATCATTTCTCACTCGTATCAAAATGAAAACAAACAATAAATCTACTTCCAATCAGATACAATCTCTATCAACATCTCATTTGTGGAGTAGATATTTTATTAAGATTTCAAGTTGCAAAACAAACTCCTGTGCACAGTGTTGTCTTGCATTGCGGGAAGACCATTCTTTACATTTTTGCCACATTTCTGACATTGAAACAAAGAGGAGAAAAGTCCCTCAATGCCCAATATAAAGGGTTACATTGAGACATGTGTGATGTATTCATTATAAGGACAAGAGCTGATGAACATAGATGTGACTAATAAGCTGGAAAACATTATAAAGTAAGATAAAATTGATATGCTGCAACACTGTAGTCTCAAGACCACCTTTGTCAAGTCCAAGTTAATTCCAAGACTTATTAATCTCTCAGTTTACTGCAACAATCAAACCTCAGGCCACAGCTCACACTCTTAGAGCATCATTCTCAGCCTGACTGGACACCCCCCTTCTTAAGAAGACTCCTCTCATTTGGCACCAAAGTGGTGAAATGAATGTCCAATAACAGTTAGATCCCCAGAGTTCCTTTGCTGTCTTCAAACGGTGTCTGAAGATGAATCTCTTTACAGAGCACTTAGCACAATAACTAAATGTCCCAGCAAAACTAACAAACTCACTACTAACTGTACAAACAAAAAGGAAAAGGGCCTTTGTATGTAAAGGATTAGCATCAGCTCAGGTAGAATCTTGGTTGACTAGCAGCTCTTAATCTAAGTCTAGGTTTACTAGTGTATCAGGTTTTCTTTTTAGAATAGAAAACACCATGTTTGTCGCTCCGGATAAGATTGTCTGCCAAATGCTGTAAATTCAATTGTAAATGTAAGACTGGACTGGAATACTCCAGCCCTGAAGGGTAGACAACAAAAAAGATAATATAATAAATATATTTGAATATAAACTGATATAAATATGGAAAAGAACATCTGAAAAATACATTTTGGTACATATTATGTGATATTCAAATCCTTATTATATGGTTCATTGTATCTAAAATGCTTTAGAAAAAGTTGTAAATATGGTGACTACAAACTTTTCAACAGTAGCACATACATGCGAGGGGATTTTTTTCCAAGTCTGCTGGTCTGTTAGTTCATTAATCATCAATTGTTTACACAATGTCAAGGGCAGTAGGGAAAAAAAAGGTTTTGACATGACAGTGATGAAAAACACCCTCCATCATTTGCTTAGTACACTTCCTGGGGTGAAAGACACAAACAATGAATTCAGCCAAGCTAGCTTGTTCACTGTAAAACTTTTCAGGGCTACCCTTTTTAAGTAAGACCCAAAACCAAGCTCCACTAAAACTACTGCTTTTAACATTTAAATCGACAAAATTAAATTAAAGAGCACTGAACTCTGTTTAATGTGTAAGTGTGGAACAAACCAGACAAAAATCAAGCAAGTCCAATATAAATGCAGAAATGTGGGAAATAATGTACTTATACAGCAGCATATGCAGGTGAATGAACATTCAAACAAATGATACCATCTCTGGAGGGTTCATCTGCATCTGGAAAATCAACTATTACTACTTTGAATTGATTATGGATAACCCAACACTGCTGACTGTATAGTATTTGACATTGCTCACCAACTGGCCCAATATCCTTGTTGACTGATACCTGAAGGACAAGCTAGCAAGCTTATCGACTTAACGTTCTCCTGATGTTACTGTCAGTCTTCCACACTTCGACCTTCTTGGATTTCTCCTAAGGCTTCACCTGCCCTTTAGCAGCACGGGAGACACTAAAGCACAACTGCTAATGCCCCATTACGATTGGAGGAGTCATTTAGGACTACCCTAATCTTTGCGCCTTAAGCATAATACAACCTCCTTTTATTCACATGGGTGATTTTTCTATTGTTGGCCACTATGGACTCACAGCCTTTTCTCCCTCGTTAATCATAATTAACATCATGTTGAAACGGATTCATTATCATCTACCTCCTCGCACCTGCGATCCTGACCAACATCTCTATCATCCTCCCAGGGCGTGCGAGTGGCCATAACAGCACGAGGGAGCTGGGATGAAGGGACGACTAATCACGCATGTGTCATCTCCGTGATACAGTCTCCAGAATGCCATCTCTACCTCAAGCTCGCTCTGCCCATCCTCTGCTGATCGCCTGCGGACCTCCAAACCCTGATTGATGGATTGATATCCTCAGTTGTTATCAGGCCTTGATAAGAGCATGCAGTGGGGCACTTGGCGTGGGGCTCTCTTCCCATTTTTACAAGCTCTCCTTAGATGTTCTTGCATCACATTAACAGTGCATTTGTGCTGGCTAGTTCGTCATAATGACACATTTCATAAATGACCGTCTTGTTCTTTTAGGGGAAGAGGATGACTTGGTGGTCAATATCTCATTACCTCTCTCTTTCTCTCAGACGCTTGAGGGGGTTTACTGGACAGAGGAGCCGAAGTCTTGAGGAAAAGCACAGCCTCAGTCATGCGGGACCCATGTATTACATGAACGTAGGCCACAGAGAAATTATTACACAGCAAAGAATCTTTTCAGGCCCATGTGAACGTGGTGCTCCATTCAAGTAAGCGCAGTGTTGCTTAGGAGATCTCAAGTTAGCACCCTGACAGTGAGCCATGGTCTTGCTTAGTGCTGGTGGCTGACCCATGCAGATACGCATCGACCTCTCACAGTTACTTATGTATTGCTGGAGGGGATTTCACTGCTCCGATATTTCACCTCCCAGTAATTTCATCTCCTGCAGAAGGGCTGTGGCGCGGCTATTATCACAGACATTACTTGTATATTATAGGCTTATGTCTTATGTGGGCTGGCCTCCCATGAGATTTATGTACCTTTTCTGTGCCTATATCCACACCCGCATCACAAACAGGATTAGATTGCTTTATTACTGAAATGATGATATTGTACTTGTCGTAATCTGTTAAAGGCACAACACACAGGTTTAGATATGATTATGCAGCATTAAAATCAACAAAAATGATAGTGTGCACTATTGCTTTAAAAGCAGATTGAACTTAAATCAGAGCCACTACAATTTGCAGTGTCTGCCTGATAATTATGTAATAAACACTATAAATATTTTTACACTTAAGTTTCTCCTAGACAAATGTAGGCTAAGGCAATAATTGAATTTTTCATTGCATAATTAAAGGGAAACAAAACAAGCCATTTTGTGCTTTTCCCAAAGCTGTGCTTTTTTGGGGTTTTTTCCAGCTTCACTTTTAACATGAAGTCATGATGCAACGGCTCTTTATGGTCGCAGCCAGCTGCAATGCAGCAACCGCAGCGTAAACAGTTTGACTGTATTTCATTAGCCAAAAAAATCAATAGACACAAAGGAGGAGAAATGTGACTGGTGGAGAAACCCCATCTTCCATTTTATGGACTCTCCCACTGTGAGATGATGACACAGGATGTGGCTTAGTGTGTCCTAATTGCTAAGTACTCAGTTTTTAATGGCTGATTTGTTCTGATTTTCTTTTTTTTTCCTTTTTTTTTGCAACATAGCAATCAAAGCGAAAACCCCATGAACAGGAAGCATGCATGTTTTCAGTTGAAGACTTTTATATTGAGATTTAGAATTTTTTTGTGAACAACCCCTGATCCTTTTAAAAAGGCACCCAACAAATTGATGACAGTTAAACTTAGGAAAGAACTATAAGATTGTTTTATAGGACCCATATGCTACATTTGTCTTATAAATACTCTTTCTAGCAAAGGTGGCTTTATGTAACAAAAATAGCTGTAGTTCATTTGTACATAACAATTTTTCAAACTCTCTACAGCTATTGGCTATTTTTGCTACTGTACTTTTAAGACTAATATATTTTAATGGCCCCTGTTCTTATTGGCTTTCCTGGATTGTGCCTCATTAAAAAAAGCAGTCCAAGCTGCAACACTTCTTTTCATTCTATCCTGAATGGGTGAAGCTAACTTGCTGTAGGCTGAATAGATGAATATACTGGTCTTCATGATATTACAAAAACTTTTCATAATATAGGCCCTTTACATTGATATATTTAATGAAATGATAGGGGGTTCTGGAGCTATGGGTTTTTGAATGGCTCTGAAATCCTGGGTTGGTTAACTGGAAAACCATGGCAGCACAACAATGAACTGAACTGAACTACTGAACTGTAGGACCTAGAACTGCAGACACTGACGTTTGATTAGAGGGTCACCAGACTGAGCTCTTGCTTTATGGTTATTTCCTCCTGTTCATCTACTGTACATTACCAGTATTGCATAGGGCTCCACCCTGCAGTGATTGTTTGACTGGAATGCTATTAGTTACTATCCGTCCAGTGAAGTTTTGGCTGGACAGTATTAGTAATCAGAGCCCACAGGGCTGCACTTTTCAAAAGCTCTGGCCACTGAATGTCTGATTGGTCAGTAGGATGTTTCATACAAAACTGAAATAATTTCACATATATTTACATTGGTTTTATAAGTTGGTTTACAGTGGTTTGGACAATAATGTCTTAAAAACCTGCACATGCCAAAAGTTTGAGCACCTTTAGTCATATGGCACATTTAGTTGACATTCTGTGTGAAAATAAATGCACACGCTGTACAGAAAACACACATTTTAATTTACATTTACATTTATTCATTGGGTGACGCTTTTATCCAAAGCGACTTCCAGGACAGAGGAAACAACATGCACAATCACTGTTTATTTGCTGAATTCAATGTGTGTCAAATGATTGTCAAAAAACAATAATTGACAATAATTGAGTAATAGATCTGAATATGTAATAATCTATGTAGAAGCTCAGCTCAGGCCTTTTCATTTAGAACATCTTCACGTTTCCTCTTCCTTCTCTACTCCACTGCATGTGAACTCCAGCCGCCTGAAGGTGGAGGAAGGTTAGCGAAAGAGGGCAGTGTTTCTGCTTCCTGTTTTGAAAAAGAGAATCTGAAGCAGACAGAGGCTCTGCAGAACAGTCTGTTCTTTTCTCTGAGAACAAAGTGCTCTTTCCAAGCAAAGCCAGCTAATGCAACACTGACACAGCATTTCCAGTGGGGGGCAGCACTGAACAAACATTTACTCTGCACTCTGCCCGTCATGCTTGCATCTTGTGCTCAAGTGACACAGTGTGGTGTAAGCTGCCAAATAGAGCTCATTCTCACTGTGACCCTCCTCTGCTTTACAGTCTGCTTCTGTACCTTTGTTAGTGCAATTGCTGACTCACATTATTGTTCTTCTCAAGTGTTATTATTATTGCACCTGATTTTTCTGGCAGTTCTAGCTCTGAAATGTTCATCTGAATCCAGTGTAGTAGATTACCAATCGGATGGACAGTCTCTGAGACCCAAAGTCTGGATTTTCCTTATGAATCAATGAGGAAGGGGGGGTTCAGTTACTCTCCTCTCAGCAAGCAAGTAATGAGTTCAGATCTGGGCTGTGGTTTTTGGACCTCTCCTTTCTGTCAAAAGTTTGGGTAAACTTCTTTTGATGAACAGGGTGTGAACCCTCAATGGTGGCTTAGTGGTTACAGCACTGGCCCTGCAAGAAGAGAGCCATGGCTTCACATCTGGCACACCTCTTTTGATGCACAGTATCCTGGCAGTGGTCACTCAAGGTCCAGTTTCTGATCATTTGGAAAGCTATGGCAACCACCTAGCAATACAATAGCATCCACTTACCACACCATGGCAACCTCCTAGCAACCACTACAGAGACCATGACAACCAGCTTGTAACAACCAAAGATACCCTTGCCATCACTTGAAAACTAATTAAGGCAGGCAATCGCATTTCTAGCTGTGATTTGGATGCTTATAAAGCACAACTTATTCATTCTTGCTTTGCTCCTACATAAGTTACCTGTTAACTATGAAACAGTACTATAAGGTTACCATTGATTACAGTACAGCAGTCATTCGCCATATCTGTCTACCTTTTCTTTTCTCTGTTATTTTCCTGAGGACACTGGTAGCACAGTAAAAATCTGTATATTTCTTCACTTCAGTCTCTGTCTAAATTTTTTATCCATTTAAAGCAGAATCACTTAGTCACATATGAGGAATGTGTCCTGATGGAAAGTCTGCATACACTGGGAATACAGCAGACAAACAATAAACAAAGTATAAAGATAAATGCCACAATGTACAAAACAACATATTTTTACACTTATTTTCTCTGTTATTTTCCTGAGGACACTGGTAGCACAGTAAAAATCTGTATATTTCTTCACTTCAGTCTCTGTCTAA
>JBBPDA010000138.1:6220360-6233654 GCA_037974385.1 Arnoldichthys spilopterus
AGAGAGAGAGAGAGAGATTCCCTCCTCCCTCCTCCGTGTCTCCTTGAGTAAAGCTACTGAGGAGCGATCAAATGATTGATTAATCTTCGTCATGCTATGTGTAGCACGCCGTCGCCTGGGCTAAATGCGTCGCTGAAATGGGCAAAGGTTTTGATCAATTTCTGCTCTCAAGTATTGTTTTTTTTTTCTCAGACACCTGCAGTTTTTCTAACCCCCAGTCAAAATAAATGAACAATTAAAGTGTACTATTGAAAGCACAATTGCACACATGCTTGGGGTTGTGCTCATTTTGACTAATTCACCCAGTGCAAACTGTTTACTTCACTATGCTCCCTGTTTCTCCCCACAGCTTAATTATGTCTGGGATCAGGGCAGAAACTGATGTGATGGTGAAGCTCAGAATGGGAACGCTTTTGTGTGCCACTTGTTACAGGGTTAATCATGATCTTAAGATTCTGCCTGTCAGAGACTTCCCAGGCTCCACGGCTCGGCTTTTTAAGTCGATGATGCATAATACATCCAAACCCTGACCCCTTTCTGCCTTGCGTTTGGCTACGTGGCCGCATTACTTCTTCCTAAGATTGCATGGCCGCTTCGGGTGGCCAATACTGAGTCAGCCTTTTCATGTCAAGATTTATCCAGGGTGACCAGTATCGCTGACAGCGTTTCAGCCATTCCTTACCCTCACAGTCCCCGCTCCTTGCTGCCCCTCGTTCAAGTTTGTAGTGGTGAGGTCTGTGACAACCTGCCTGAGAAATTCATTAGTGCCATGGCAGCCTGAGACAAGTCCCCGCGGGAGAGCCCATTCTGCAAGAGCCACCTGAAGGCTCATCTGACGGGTGGAGAGAGCAGGGAGTGTAGTGGTGGAGGAGGTTGGTGTGAAAGGGGGTTGGCCGCGCACAAGGGAGGGGGTGGGGATTGGGGGGGTTTGGGGGATTGGGGGCTGAGTGTGGGCATGCTCCCAGAACGGCGCCACTTCAAAGCCCTCCCCAGGATACAGCTGTCGAGTCCATGAGCGTGCCACCCCAAAAAAACTACACTCACTCGCCTCAGTGAATCAGCTAACTTCGATGGAGGTGGAACCAGCTCAGTGAGGGGGCATTTCGGCTTGATAGACCCTCAGGAAATGGCCTTTGAGGTCTTGGAAGGCGAAGGGAGCGAAGCCACATCCCGTCCCGCTCTCTGCCTTACGCCTTTTCCATCACGTTCGCCAGGATTTCGGGCTTGTCAGACCCACAGCTGCTCCGAGGAGCCACCTCCTACATCCAGCCCTGTCACATATAGGCCTGTGCATCAGAGCCAAGTTGCATCACTCGAGGCGCGGGAGGGAATGAGTGACTGATTGACATTCTCTCAGTCCGGCTCATCAGAGCGGGGAAATGCTGAGAGCACTGTCCGCCTTGCTGCGTTTTCACTGGGCTAACACTGTATTTTGGCTTTCAGATTATGATGGTTCACATAGGATTTTGTACATTTATGGTAGTACATGAACATAGGCCTCATTCTCCCACAGATCTGGTCATTTTCAGCTAAATATGAACATGAACTGATGTTAAAATCGATGATATTCATAACAATCATGATACTTTCCATGTCACAGTATCACTGTGTCAACCGATGTTTAAGAGTGGGTTAGTAGCTTGTTTTGATCCGACTATTTGGTTGGATTTTTCTTTTGGAATTATAATACTTACACACAGTAATATACATTTCTAGAAACACATTCTTTATTTATTTTATTTTTATTCATTTTATTTTGATTGAGTGAACCTCCTCAATGTTATGAGTAAAGCACACGAAACAGAATTAAAAACAAATTGGCAAAACAGTAAAACCCGTGTATACCTGTACAGACAGTTTATCACCCAGATGTGCTGTATCATAATAATAATCATATAACCAGCTTATGATTATACAATTTTTACACATTTTTGTTCCTAGCTTCTAAGTGTTATATTTCAACTGCCTTTATATAAATCCTGTGTAAAACCAGCACTATTCATAACAAAATTTGATTTTATGACCATAGCCCACAGACATTTAGTATATATAGTAGCAAACAGACAAATTTTTATCTTTTCTGTACAGTCCCAGAAATTCCTAAAAGATTCCATACATTTATTCGGCTGACGCTTTTATCCAAAGGAACTTCCAAGATGTGGAGCAGTGTAGCAGGACGGTACTTGCTCAAGGGTACCTTAGTAGTGCCTGGTCTGGGATTTGAACCTGCAACCTTTAGGTCTTCAGGGCAATGTCTTAACTACTAGGCCACTGCTTCCCTACATATGTATATATGTCATTGTCCTGAACACAGAAGCAAAGTTTTTGCGGAACAAAAGCCATTTTCTATTTATTTTGCGCATAAGTGTTTGGGAAAAAACACCTTGTACCCAGGAACAAAAATAGAACAGAACTGTTATGTAGTGTTATTTATTCTTCGCACTCTGTGGATCATCTGGCCATGTAAATACTGTTACTCCATCCTGAGAATTTGAGACTAAGAGATGTCATGACACCACATCTTTCAGTTTCAGTTGCACTTCCAATCTGATTCCCACTACTAGCAAAACTTGTGCACATTCCAGAAGTAAACACATGGAGCACATTCTGCTTCTCGGCAATTGTACAAACATTCATCCCCAGTGAGTTCCATTAAAAAGAAGTACAAGTGAGCTTTCAAATAGTCTTTACATCTCTAAAGCAACAAATACAATGCATGTTTATCAGGTGCAAATTAGTGTGAACATTGTTTTTAATTGATTAAAGCTCTTTTACATTTGCATGTGTGAGGTTTTGTTTTGTCCTTTCGGGTTCTGTTATGTTTTCCTGTGCTTTTGACCCATGTTTTGTTTTGGTTTTTCCATGTGCTTCCCAGTCTCCTGTTGTCTGTTAGCCACGCCTTGTCTCCACCCTCGTCACCTGTCCCTCGTTTCCCGTCTCCTCCCTGTAACGCCACGCCCTTCGTCTCTCGTCCATGTTATGTTTTGGTTCCATGTGCTCATGTTCCTCGTGTGTGTAACCACGCCCTAGCCCTGCCTCACAACTGTTGTCTTTCCTGGATGTCTTCTTGTCGTTCTGCCGAGTGCTCCATTGTGTGTTTTGACCCAGTTTATGTGATAAGTGTTTGTTGTTTCATTTATTAAAACTCTGTTTGTTTTACTCGTACCACTTGTTTCCTAAACACCCCACGAACGAAACATTCCCCATGTGAACATGCCACAGATCAAAACTACAGGCTGGTTAGTGTAGCACATACACAATGTTTCTGTGTAGCCATACTGATGTAGCACGTTCAGATTGAGGTCTTGCATTGTAATAATAATTATGCACATCTTTGGAAAATATCTCCTTGATGGCAGCATATGTGTCTCTAAAATCCCAGTTCCCATCTTTGAGTCAGTGGTACCTTTACACATAGGCAATCAACCATGCTGTGGCACTGAGGCACCCCCATACATGACAGATGTTGGCTTTTGCACCTTTCAGTATTCTATTCTATTCTATTCTATTCTATTCAACTCTGTTTTATTCTATTCTATTCAACTCTGTTTTATTCTATTCTACTCTATTCTATTATATTCTACTCTATTCTATTCTTCTCTATTCTGTTCTACTCTACTCTATTCTGTTCTATTCTACTCTATTCTATTTTATCTATTATATTCTATTATATACTACTCTATTCTATTCTCTCTATTCTATTCTATTATATACTACTCTATTCTACTCTATTCTATTCTACTCTATTCTACTCTATTATATTCTATTCTATTCTACTCTACTCTATTCTATTCTATTATATTATATTTGAACAGAACCCTACATACATCTAATATGAGAAGTTATGTGTTGAGTTTCTTTCTGCTTAATAGTGTTTCACATTGCATTTCTTTATGTGGTAGTGGACTGTATTGAGTGACAACAGAGGCTTGGTGGTCATGCAGTGCCTTCCAAGTGCTTGAAGATCATTCACATTCAGCAATGGTTTCTGGGCATGCTCTTCATGGACTGAGCTCTCTTCAGATTCCTTAAGTCTTTTTACAATAATATGTGCGGTAGATGCTGAATTATTTGCAGAGAAATGTTCTTTTTGAACTGTTTGACAACTCTCTTGTGAAAAGTGCTAAGCCACTGAGCCTTTGCTGGATGCTTCTTTTTTACCAAGTCATGATACACTCACTGGTTACCAGTTCACCTGTTTATTGTGGAAAAATCCTTCTTTTTATTTTGCACATCATAACTTTAAGGTGTTGCAGGCATTAAACCAATTTGTATTTACAAAGCAATTAAGCTGGTCAGCCAAACCATTAAAAATGATTTATTTGTATTTTTGAGTAAATTAAAAGTTTCAAGAGAGTTTACAAATTGTGGAATCTTCTTTTTACCTGCATTTTACAAAATATCCTGACTTTTCAAAAAATATATTCATTCAGAATGGACTAAATTCCAGTCATAACATTTTCTTACAGTCATGAAAAATGTTGAATTTTTTAACTAAATTTCTGTGCTTGTCTTAATAATTAATGAGTGAAAAATATAAAAAATGCTTTGAATGCTTATGTACTTATATGCTTATATGCAATGCGGGGATCTGGGCAGGTTAAATTATTGTACTTAATAGTATCCCTGTAATGATCATGCCCCTTGTGTTCTCCATGTGTCTATGTTTTGTTTTGTTTAGGTTTAAGTCATGTGTCTTGTCCTTGTGTTCATTGTGTAGCCACGCCCCCCAGCTGTGTCTAGTAATTGTGAGTCAGCTGCCTCTTGTTTCCGGTGTCTATTAGTCTCCTAGGTTTGGTTTGGTGTTGTGGATTGTCTGTTCTATACTGTTGCGTTTATGTCGAGCTCCGTCATCTCACTCTAGTTATCGTTCATGCTTCATGTTTTGTTTTCTCAAGTTTATGTTCTGTGTTTGTCGTTTTTTCTTATAATAAATTTACGTTTTTTTAAAACTACGTCCCGCCTGCGCTTGCTGCCAGAACAACCCACGATTCATTACAATCCCTAACTGGCTGACTGACAGTGGTGATTTGTGAATCCTTTTTTACCTTTTAATGACATCATATCATATGTCATAACATCATATCTAAACAAGGCTTGGTGAAACTTCACCGAAGGCCATATATAAACATAAAGCTACATGACATCTACATAAACCTTTCCTAACACCTGACACGAACCTACATAGACATGCATGAAGGCTTGATTCTACAAGTGTCTAAACAAGTGTCATGACATTTCATAAGATAAAAATGACTGAAAGTTTTATTAAATGTTACCAAAAATCTTTCTTACTGCAAACAGTGGTGTCTTGGGAAGTGAAACGATTTTAAATCTAGTGGATATATTTAATATTTCTCTTTTTGAGATCGTAAGCTTAATATAAACTTCTTTGTGTAGATTTATGCTTGTTAAAGTGATTTTATCAAGTGAAAATATTTCTTTATGTTGACTGATAATTCTGGTCATTTCAAACATATGTCATTTTTGCAGTGTTTTCTCATAATATCCAAGCAAATAATTAAGCAAGTATACTGCAAAAAATGTGAGCAATGCAGTTTCTTTGCTGTTGCTGGAACAATAGCACAGGACAAAGTGACTTAATATTTCAGCACTGAATGTGTAATTGCTTTTTATGCCATAAAGAGTTCTCCCATTAATCACAATCACTGAAAGCTAGTTATACAGTTGGATCACATCCAAGATTTGTGACTTTCTTTAGCATTAGCTAGCTAGAGAGTCAAAGTTCCCCACAGGCTGCATCTGCAGTGGCTAACATAGGCTTGCCTCGCCTTGATTTTCAAGAGTATATGTGTGTATGTTGGGCTGTCAAAGCCTTAATAAGGCAGTGGATCTAAAGGGGCGGTTGTTTCCTGCAGTTCACCACTGTTTCCATGGCTAAAACTAACAAAGTGTTTAGATAACATCATAACAGCAGTTAACGCCTATTATAGTGGGTTGGATGTCACAGAACAAAGTTCTCAGTCTTGAAGTCGTTGAGCTCTGTATCGTCCTTAAAGCTCAGAATGTGAGGCTAGCGCATGGCAGTTCAACTTAGAACTAATGTAAAAGAAACATAGCATGCAACATGTCTGTAGATTGAGCACTTACGTGAATTTCACTGAAATCCATCAATTCACTGAAATCCATCTACCAGCATTCAGAAGCTGTAGCCCAAAGATTGTTGGCTTGAAGCCAGATTTATTGTGAGCTATGCAGTTAACTGGGTCTGATCCAGCTATTATGTGTAGCTTGGCAGCATATAATAATGTACATTGATTTCTAGCACTTCAATGCCTTGTGGCAAAATGATGAGGAGGCAGGATGAAATCATCACAGACTATACAAAAGTCTTACTGTCATTGACGTTGGAAAAAGCAGCAGCTTTATTCCAGTACTGCGTTGGCGCTTCTACACAAATGAGGAACGTACACGTTTCATCAGTATGGTCCAATAGTTCAAGAACAGTCAGAAACTTGATGTGACTCAGGTGAATTTGTCCACTGCATAAAAATGATAGTTGCTGTACCTGAGATCATGTAAACTCAAGATTCAAGAGATTTTTAAGATTGAAGAGATTCAAGAAGTCACACACACAGTGGTACAAGTACAACTCACAGTGCAGTGTGTAACTATATAATAAAAGATTAAACAGAAGGAATATATATATATATAGCTCAGGTTACAGGTTAACATTAGGGACATGAGACTGAAATCAGCCAAGAATTGGCCAAACTCAGACAGTTGTTTATTGTAACTTTGGCCAATCTGTCTTGTAATTTAATCTAATGTGGGAAACAGTGTGGGATGGGTGACTGGTCTCAGACTGTGTTGGAGCGAAATGTCATAGCGTAATTGTGCATGACTCATTGTGTTAAATCGTCGTCTTGTACTTTCTATTGAATGAGGATTGCTGTTAGTCTACAGATATATTACGCAGGCTTTATAAATGTGTTTCCAAAATCATGATCAATGAATCCCTACGTCAAAGCTCTCGTGGGGGTCCTTTCATGTTTGTTTTGCATGTGGTTACATCAAGCTACACATTTTTTACATTTGCCAACGTCCATTAAGTTGCATTCAGTGTTCCTGTAGAGCGTTCTTGTACCTCATAAACAGAAATGACATGAAATGAATCACTATTTCATTCTTTTTAACAGAAGTGTGACACTATTAATTGAATTCATATCTTGACTTTTCATCAGCCAAATTAATCCAGAAATGATGCCATTGCAAACGCAATTATGCCTCTTCATAAAAAGTCATTGGCTGAGAACTGTATCGAGCGCAGGCTGTTTTTTCGCGGAGGAGTGTCACCACCACATGTTCAGCTATGTGCACCTGTAGTATCACCTGATTTAAGAGGGCAAACAAGTCAATTTGCTCAACAGGTCCCGAATGAATATCATATGTCCATGGAGAATAAAGATATTTGAATAACTGACATTTAGCTGGAAGCTTTTACACTACAGATGTGTTTTGCCAATGCCTACCAAGGGAATCACCCGATTCTGAACCCAGACCTTGGTATTCTCCACGGAGTTCTTTGCCTCATGCCTTTGCTTCTCTTACAAGTCTCCATGGATCAGTGCTCGCAGGCATGGGCATGGAAAATACAAAGTGCATTAAAATTGAATCCTGTTGAGAGGATGGGACCTGGCACTGTCAGTTTCTCACAGTTGCACAGGATTTGTTCGCCTGCTATGCAAAGCAAGACTTAAAAACTTGACAGTGTAACTTCTCGGCAAACGCGCGAGAGTGCTAATGATCTCTCTCCGCGCCGCTTTTTGGCCTGTGTTGTGTTCTCGCTGCATGGAACCAAGATCAGTGAAAGGAACAACTCCGGCGAATCCTGTGTCTAGGAATAGCTAATGTTTTACATCAAAACTTTGTTTGTTTAACTCGCATGCACATGGCTGTACGAGTCAGTGGCCAAACAGTCTATTAGGCGAAACCACCTCGGCAGCAGATACTGAAAAAAGCTCGGCGTGAACTGCAAAGGTTAGGACGTTAATATATTCATGTAGAGGGAACTTTGTGTAAGCTCATAAGCCCTTCGAAAATCCATCAGTTTTTTTTGTCTTTGCTTTATGGGATTTGACCAAACCTCTGAAGTTCCAGGCCTCGTAGCTGCTTTCCTTTTCCAGCACAGCTCAAGCAGCAGTAGGAATATGATGTATGTTTGTGACAAACTCCATACTGCAGCAGTATCAAACTGTCCTCCCATTGGGAAAGCACACCGTTTAACTAATAGGAGCTTCCGTTTAAATGGCAATTCTTTGATTAGCTCGACGGCACCTCTTATTTTTACCTCTGCTCACAGACTACCGGCCGGCCGCCTCCCAAGAGACTCACAAAGCTTCGCGCATACTCGCAGGATCCTCGCACAAAACAATGCAATCGGCTTTCGATCCAACTTCCTGTCAAACTAGTGTATCGGCCTCTTCCGCAAGGTCGGCCTCAAAGGCATGCGACAGGACATCAATGGCACGATGAAGCCACAGTCCCATCACGTCCTCACACCTCCAACCCCACTCAGGCCTCGTTACGCATTCAGCGGCGCAGAAGTGACTAGCAGCGTCTGAGCGGCCCTGCAAATCTGCCGCGACAAGTGCAGACAATGTTTTTGCATAATTCAGAACTTTTTCGAGGGCTGAGTTCGAGTAACTGGTACAGTGCCAGAGACACACAGCGTTCATTTTTCTCTTTCATAAAATCCTCATTGTGTGCATAATTGTGCACAGGCATCCCGGTTTGCGTCTTATCTTTTGCCTTTGCTTTATCTAGCAGACAAAATGTGCATCCAGGAGCATGTGAGAGGCAGCAGGAATGGCAGCCTTGATGCAGTGACTCACTTATATGATATTTAAATGCTATCTGTCCCATCACACAACAGGCATTTTCTGTATAATGGCTCTGCACTAGGCTAGCTTGCAGCCTGCATCAGTCACCAAGTCCACCATCGCTTTCCCCTCCCTTCATGCCACTGAAGAATTATAATATCGCACCCATTGCGGGCAATCTCTGAATTAATAATGCCTTCCCCTCCTTCTTGGTATCAACAGAAGCCCTCAGTGTTTTTTTATTCATCAGCCAAAATCTCTCATTCAGAGTCATTTGCTGGTCTAGCCTTATTCAGTGGCTTTCTGTAACCTTGGTTGCCATTGATTTTTAAAAAATTCCTTTTGTTATTCCTGTGTGCTTTTTTTCTCAGGCTCAGACCAAACACGGTTGAATGAAATCTTTGTGTTTGACTGCTGGGCTTGATTGCTTGTCTTAATAAGTGGTGTAGCGCAAAGGAATAAGGGTGATCCGCTGTTCTGCAGTCTGTTAATGCCAAGCCTTTAATCGGGTTGTAAATTCCGTCTTGCTTATCGGACAAGTGCTAGCACCCCCCACCACCACCACCACCACCACCACTCTCTAGCAATTGATCGTTAATCCCCTTTGTCCCAATGTAAATTGACATTTCATCTGCACACTTGGACTTGATGAAGTCAGCACTTGGACTAGGGGCCCTATTAGAGAAACATCGGAACTATGAAATGTGATCTGTTTAGTCACAATGACAACTTACATTAGGATTATCCTTACGTCATTTCTTATTCTAACTGAAGACCAAGAGTATTAAAAAAACATTCTAATAAGACGTTTCCCAAATATCATCCTAACTTTAGGAAAACTGCAGTTAGCAGGCAGTGGTGGCCTAGTGGTTATGACACTGCCTTTGGGACCTGAAGATTGCAGGTTCGAGTCCTGCCCCAGGCACTGCTGAGGTACCCTTGAGCAAGGTCCCACGACATTGCTTTTGGTAGCTGCCCGCTGGTGCATGTGTTATGGGTTAAATGCAGAGGTTACATTTTGTTGTGGTGCTTGAGTGTGTTTACAATGACAAAAAGTCACTTTCACCTGTGTGTTTCTGTTTTAAGCATTCGTTTCTACAGTTCACTTTTTCAAGGCACACTGTAAAACCTGATGAGTTAGTTCAACTCAAACTGTTTGAGGAAACTGAATTTCTTCAATATTTCAAGTTTATAAGGTCTTAAACCATTTAAATATAGAAGTATATTGAAAGTGAGTAACTCATTTATTTATTGTTAAAATAACTTTAAGTTATAACTATAAACTACTAAATCAAGAGATATTAATTGTTTTGCACCAATGTTTCGGTTTTTAAGTAGCTAATAAAATGTATATGAATTTATTTTCCATAACTGAAATGCGCTTTCTTTACACAAAACATCTAGTTCTAGTCTAGTTAACTCATTCTTCTTTTTAAGATATTACTACATTCTAGCTGTGAAAACTAGCTGCTAATCATTTGATTTAAGGAAACTGATTGCCTTCAACCATTTAAGATTCCATCCCCTTGTGGAATCAAGCACCAGTCCAGACTCTTCTCCTTTATTGTTCCTCAATGGTGGAATGAGCTGCCCAGTGACACAAGATCAGCTGAGTCTCTCTCGATGTTCAAGAAGCGTCTCAAGATTCAACTGTTCCGCACCCACCTAAGCCTAAGCCTAGCGGTCACGTATGAACCATGGCTACCTGATAACCGACCGGATGTCATCCAGATAATTATGTTCCACTTAGTTCTACTGTAGCACTTGTTGTCATCTTGTTATATTGTAGTAGTGGTTGTAAGCACCTGGAATATAAAATTTATTGTAGTAATTGCTGTCTGTACTTACTGTAAGCACTGACATATATATTTTGTAATAGTTGTTCTCTATAGTTATTGTAAGCACTTGGCATATGTATGTATTACAGTAGTTGCGTCTGTTATTTATTTTACAATTACGAGAAATGCGTTGGACTTCCTTGTAGCACCTCCTTCAGTGTTGCCCTATGCAGTGCTAATGCTTGATTGTTTCCTCTGTCCTGGAAGTCGCTTTGGATAAAAGCATCAGCCAAATGAATAAATGTAAATGTAAATGTAAGTTTAATTAACAATATAAATGCTATTCTTAGAAACTGGAGTTTTTAACCTCAATGGGATTTTTCGTGTTTAAACAAAGGTTACTAAATAAATAAATAAATAGAATAAATAAGTCTAAAACAGTCTAAAGTTTGTTTTAGTACACTCAAATCTATTGAGTCATTACTACACAAATTCGATTCTGGGTTTAATTCATGAGAATACATGATCTCAATTTGGCTTTGGAGATATAAGTAAAGTTATCCTACTTCTTTAATTAGAATATGCTGTAAAGTTTTAGAGTGCCCCTGTATCTGTTAATGTTGATGAAAAATGCAAAAATAAATTAAATAAATGCAATAATTTATCAGAAGAAGTAATATTAGCACGACTCACATGTTGCCAGAAGCCTTGTGTTTGTATGATGCCAAAATGGAATATTATATTAAACATCCAGCACAGTTTGACTGAAAAAAAAAGGAAAGCGATGTTAGAAAACATGGTTCAAAAACATTCTATCTGACATATCTAAGAAATGTCTGAGCCCGGTTCTAACGTTTTGATGAATTCTCATGATTGAGATGATTAACATCCCTCAGTTCAGCAGCCTCAACAACACTGACGCAGAACTGAACACAACATTGCTGAGTGAATCAGGAAGAAATAAGTGACAGTGGTTCTACATAAGCAGCTTACATTTTATTACTGCTGTGTCCATAACTCACTAAAAACTATTATTCAGCTTTTATATGGTGATATGTTCAAGAAGGTAAGGTTCTTTACAAAAGTAAGGAGAGAACTGGGTTTTGCTAAAACTGTGTGAATGGCACAAACATCAGCCTTGAGATTGGTGAGAAGACATATATGTGATATCTCATGTGGCCAGATATGAGATTTTACCAGAAATACGTCTGGGAACAATGTGGAGTTTGGGCTAAATGTGGGTGGAAACAAAGATTTTGTAGGGTGGGAAAAAAGTGTTACACCAAAAAGTTACAATTAAGCCTGTTCATATGTGTTGTTTGAGCAGAGAACACATTACATGCAGTAACCATCAGCTCCCTGGTGGTCTAGTGGTTATGATTCGATGCCCTCAAAGCCACGGGCTGGGTTCGATTCCTGGTCAGTGAAGTGATGTGTCTTGGTGGGCACTGGTGGCCTAGTGGTTAAGATGCTGCCTTTGGGAACTGAAAGTTGCAGGTTCAAGTCCCAACATGGGTACCCTTGAGCAAGGTACCGTCCTACTACACTGCTCCCCAGGTGCTGTTCATAGCTTCCTGCTGCTTCATGTGTGCACGTGTGATGGGTTAAGTGCAGAGGTCACATTTCCTTGTGGTGTTTGAGTGTGTTCACAATGACAAAAAGTCACTTTACTAAAGATTAACGTCACATCTTGCAAAGAATAACAGTTTCATGACCTGAGAGAATATCTGGCCTTTCATTTATCCTCCAAAGCTCTGAAACACACTACCTATAGAAATTAGGGAAGTAAACTCACTAAATAAATTTTTTTTTAAAGCCTAAAACTTACCTCTTTAGCCTTTAACTAGCTATATTTACTAAGGCCTTGCCCACATAGACATCTGAATTAAGCATTTTGCTGAAGTTTGTGGTGTCAGGTGAGCGCAGATTAAACGCTGACAGTTTCTCTGCATGTTGGAGCGACTCAGACCTTCCGGGCCCGCGTTTGGTCAATTTATGACAAAATCCTGAAAAGCACAGAGAGAACATCTTTATTATGTTTACATGCCGTAGTTTAGTGCTCTGGAGGACTATAGCCGTCCTATGGTTCGTCAGTCAGAATGTGATTCCAGTAACGGCGATGATATTTTCACTGTATAGTGAAGATTTTGAACATAACAACCTCAAGGTTCAGGTCTACATAAAGCCAACTGGTCCATATTTCACTAATAAAATAAAAAAAAAACTGATTACCCCTCCAGATAACATACATACTCTTCCGGTAAGAAGGCAGCAGCAGCAGAGGCCTCTCTGGACCAAAATGGTGCTAGTTTGTACTATTTTGTGTCTCGTCCATTCTGCTCTCAAACGTACGGTCCCTGGACAATAAACTGGACTGCATTCAACTACGGCAGGCTACCCAGCGTGAGTTTCGGGACTGTTGTGTGTTTGTTTTCACAGAATTGTGGCTTATCGAAAACATCCCGAACGACGCAGTGAAGTTGGACGGCCGCGCTTTGTTTTGCGCAGACAGAAACGCAGCACTGTGCGGAAAAACTCGCAGTGGAGGCATGTGTGTTTACATCAACACAGAATGGTGCAGAGACTCAGTGCTTGAGTCCAGTCACTGCTCACCGCTGGTGGAGTTTGTGACTGTTAAATGTAGACCTTTTTATTTACCAAGGGAATTTACAG
>JBBPDA010000138.1:6250477-6262721 GCA_037974385.1 Arnoldichthys spilopterus
TTTCCTCTGTCCTGGAAGTCGCTTTGGATAAAAGCGTCAGCCAAATGAATAAATGTAAATGTAAATGTAAATGTAGATGTCCATTATGGCTAGCATTATGCTGAGTGATAGTGGGAGAGGGAGGGCCATTCTTCCCACCGAGTGAGAACAAAGCCAATAATGTCCTTTACTAACTCCTGGACACTGAGGCATCATTATGGATCAAACACACAATCTCACAATAATATAACTAACGTTCAGACAGATCTGCCAATCTGGAGCTCTTAAAATGTCTAGTTATCAAACATAAATTGCGTTTACAAAAATTTCAGAATTAAGAAACTAATCATTTTTAATAATAATGATAACGAAAAGCTCATTATCCTCTTTTGATTATGTAGGGCATCCTGCCTGCCAGTTTTCTAAACCAAACCACTTTGGCTTAGTCATAAAAAAGCCAAGAGAAATCTAAAACATTCGATTTTTTCCCACAATCTAAGATTTGCCTGATACTTAAAAACAGAATCAGGGCCTTTTTTTTTTTTAACAAATTTGACAATGACTTATAAAAAGATACTAGTGTACATAAAACAATTCTGATGTATAAACATAAATCTGAGTCAGTAGTAGTAAACAGTTGTGTGCTCTGCTGACAGCAGCTGGAATGAAAAGGGTTTTGAAGTTCATGGCACTCTGAATTTACTTTATTCAAGACTTTTATTTGAAGTTGACACAGCATTTCACAATAATATGTAAAATAGCACAGTATTTGTGCTGACTTGTGAGTGTACACCATTTTAAGCCTATAGGCTTTCTGGAAAAAGTGAGTGGAGCATGCAGTGTTCGAACAGTATTCATTTAATAATGGTCATGAATTGTAGAATCTGTGTTTTTATTTTATTTGACTATTTGATTTACTTGTATTATTTTAATGTGTGTTTCTGTATAGAGCATATGCATGTGCGATAAAAAGCTCTCCTGGGATATATTCAGATATCGTCAGAGTCAATACAATCAATATTTGCTAATACTTATTCATACTGCTAAAACCTATAAAAGTAGGAGGGACAATAAGCACATTTCTGAATTCATCTTCAAAGGGACTTTTCACACCTTTAGAGAGGGTCAAAATTCCCATAAAAGCAGGAGTCAAAACTTCAATAGAAAACAAAAAAATTTAAGGTAATATTGACCCAGTTTTAATCTGTTATTTACTAATGATACCAATAATTCTTCTCAAAACTCCTTTTCATTTTTAACCACAATTTTAGCCTGTGGGTTTGCTTATATTGTCGTTTTTTAAATCAGATATTGCAGTTTTTGATAGTTTTACTGAGATGCTGAGAGAAATATGACATAAATTAACTGGATTTTTGCTGACCACAATAGTAGTGATAATAATAAAGAAAGCGAAAGACATCAGTCTCTTAAAATCTCTGTTTTGCAACGTATTCTTAGTGTCAGTTTAGCTGCTTTGCTTAATAAAAAGGCAAGTTTTTGTTCTACAGCTTACGTAGTGCTCCAGGTTCTTTACCATGTTTTGCTGCATCGTCATTACCATCTTCTTGTTGCATTGTACATTCCACTTTAAATGGTAAAGATGTCTGAAGCTAAGTACCATTTAAGGCAGAACCGAAGAAGGTTCAATTTAAAGCAGAAGAAAAACTAAAAAGCCAAATTCAGATTTTGAAATGGCAATGTAATGTTTATGTTTGAAACATATTAAGCAAGTAGCTGTGCTGTTATTTCCTCAGTAGGTGGGTTTTCTTCGGGTGCTCCGGTTTCCTCCCACTGTCAAAGGTTGCAGTAGGTTGAATGGATGCTCTAAAATTGCCTTTAGGTCTGAATGTGTGTATGAATGATCGTCTGTCTATGTGCTGCGATGGGTCGGCCTCCTGTCCCGGGTGTACCCCACCTTGGGCCAGCAGTCAGCTGGGATTGGCCCCAGCTTCTATGTGACCCGGAAACTGAAGAAGCGGTTTAGAAAATGGATGGATGGATGGATGGATGGATGGAACTATCTGAAAACAAAATATGAAAACGAATACAAATGTATTCTTGAACACTCAAATATGCAGATTATAACAAAGCAGATCACTCAGTGTGGCTCTTATGCCCTGTATTATTATGAGCAGGTCATTTAGTGAGAAAACAGGAAAATTATTAATACATATTTATGTATTTAAGAGTCAGAATCAGTTTATTTGGCCAAGGAATTTGTATTTGGCTGTACTGGATAAACAAGACAAGTGCACATATAAGATACAAACAGTACAGTACAATGCAACAAAATACACTTGTTACAGTATAATACATAATATACAGAGGTACAAAATATATGTGCATTTTGAAGTACACAAAATACATTATACACTATATATATGCTTGTGCGGTGCAGTACAATATTCAGAATATCTAGTACATACAGTGCATCATATAGGCTTTTATACACGTGCTTGTATATATGGTGTACAATATACAGAATATATACAATATACAGTATAAGGTAGGCATTATACAATATACACAATATACAGTATGCTTGTGCAAAATAATACATGGTATACGATATGTAGTACAATATACGAAGTATACTTAGCATATAGGCTTTTATACATATGTGCTTATATATACAGTATACAATATACAGTATCTGTACAATATACCATATAAAGTAGGCATTATACATTATGTAATAAGCAGTAGTCTATACAGTGGGCTATACAGTGCACAATGGACAGTACAATTACATGACAGTATATACAATGTATATTACACAGGGGATGTAAAGATTAAATAATTTATAATAATTACATTTTTTTCCCCTTTTCTCTTGTTTATTATTGCTGTCCGGTGTCGACCAGAGGAGCATGGGTTCCCCCTTCTGAGCCTTGGTTTCTCCAGAGGTTTATTCCTATAGCTTAGGGAGTTTTTCCTTGCCTCTGTTGCCTTTGGGTTGATCACTGGTGACTCGGACCAAGTTTCTGTAAAGCTACTTTGTGACAGCATCAGCTGTAAAAAGCGCTATGGAAATAAACTTAACTAAACTTGATTAAATAGAGAGGTGAAGGGAGCTGATGTCCTGAGAGAAGAAACTGTCTTGCAGTCTTGGTGAACAGGACAGAATGTCATCATCAGAATATCGAACCTGCACAGAATAACATCACTGTCCATAGAAAAGCATTTGATTTTTTTTTGGTTTTCTGCATCCACACAGCAGCTGGTCTTTACATTGGGTGAAACCTTCATAATTATCAGATCGATAGAAATGCTTCAGAATCACTTCTAAAATCATCTTGCATTAACTTTTTGCCTTCTCATGTAAAATGACACATTTTGAGAGTGGGTTGTATTTTCCTGGACACCGGCAATATATTTTAATTACAAATGTGATGAGACCTGTTGCACTTTACAGCCCTAAGCCTGCATTTAACAGCAGGTAAATGTGAACACTTGACCTGCCCCATGCTATTTAGGAACCTCACGCCTGGTCCCCACAGTTAGAATGTACTTTAAGAACTACAGTATGCCACTGGGTTTGGATTGGTGACTTGCGACTGTAATCTGGCAGTGTGGGAAGTGACCCTGCTGAAGTGTGTGAACTCCATCTGCATGGTGGAGTGGGCCCTGAAGGCTCTGGCCGGCCTTCTATTCCCAGCAGTGCTTTATAAGAGGCTGCGCCTGAGCCAGCTAAATATCAACTCATTAGCTCAGGCAAATGGAACCGCTGTAAAAAATAGAATAGTGGATCCATTTAATCCTGAGTGAGAAGCAGCGAGTGCACATAAGTGGAAGGAGTGAGTATTTTTTTTTAAACTTTTTTTTTTGTCTTTTCCTTTTGCTTGTTTTCCTCTCTCCATACCCGTTGCCGTTGACCTTGGTATGCCCTTGCATCTTTTTTTCATCTTGACCGCACTTTCCACACTCCCCCTCTCTCTTCCCCTCGTGCTCTCGTTTTCCTTTATCGGCTACTCCTCTTTGTGATGTGCGCCTCGTCCCCCATGTCTGCCTCTTTCACCTCTTCGTCTGCAATATCCAGGGAAAAATGCAACATCGCACTGAATTTTGGTCTCACTCAACCCTTTCTACGCAAGCTTCCCTTCAAATCTAATTAAGTCAGTGGCTTTTGAACATTCTCATGCAAGGTCACAGCGTTGCCTGTTGAATATTTTCCTGCTGCTGAGCCAGTCAGGGCCAGGTAGAGTGTGCATGGATTCACTGTACTATAGAAACGGCGTAATGCCCAGAGAGCCTAGGTGTTACTGATAGAACCTTGTATATTCATTTCAAAGCCTCTTTAACCTCCAAAAATTTCATGTCAGCATGTGATAAATTGTGCCAGTGACCCATGAAATTAACTATATACATGGGATGGAACAAAGCATATGTTTTTTTACACATACAGCCCCATATTATTCTTTTTCTCTTATTACATGATTGTGCCTTGGGTCAGGGCCTTGGGTCTTCAGCACAGTACGTCTTTCAGAAAATGACTTGCATGCAAAGAAAATGTGCGAAGCAATGCGTCCCCAGTGCAATCAATTAAAACGCAGCACTCTTCACTCTGTGGGAGGAATGGAAAGCGGCATTATGGACCAAATGAAGATGCCTGTTTATGAAATGACAGGACTGATTTTGCCACTCGTGCGTCAAATAGAGAAATGGCAATTTGCAAGCAGTAGCTAATGATGGTGTTTCTTTATAAAAGCAAATTGCAATAAAACGATTATTAAGCACCCTAAAAGAGGAGTCGTGTGCCGAGGCATGCCCAGGGTACCATAAGGCTGACTGGAACATTGGTATGTGAGGGAGCACTACTCTAGGCTAGTGCATGGCGCCTCATTTTCGAAGTGAGGGACAAGGCTAGACCTGAATGAGAGGAAGCCATTTTCAGCCTGCATGAAATTCTATCACTGTCAGACCTAGAGAACCATGAAAAAAAACCCACACTTTCGTGTTGAAAGAAAAGCTTTTTTTGTGAAGCTCCATAATGTTGCTGAAAGCTTAAATTTGAAAGTTCATTGTTTTCATTGTAAATGTGAAGAAAAACACCACTGACAGGGTTTTGATTTTCCTTTCGGAGAGTGTTTTCCTTGATGTACTGGCTGTTGTGTTCTAGATTAAGATGTACTGAAGAAAAAGCTTTCTCTTCCTGTCTAGGGATAAACAAGGCATTTTCAAGATTGTGTGATGTTGTGTCTGGAGGATCCTCTATAGAGCAGTGTTTTTAATGTTGGTGCCACCTGTGGACAGATTTGGACTGATATGTAGGTGGAGACTTTTTCCCTGCTTTACAGATGATGGCTTGTTTAAAACTGAGGAATATATTCCATTGTTTTTTTACCCAGTTCAGCTTCACCCATCAGAGTTTGCTTAGCTAGAGAAACCTTGACGGTATGTCTGTGACTATGCATTATTAACAGCACCCCCCTGGAAAGGAGCTAGTGCAAATTCAGTTCAATTTAGTTTAATTCAATTCAATTCAATTAAATTTTTTAAATTCAATTCAGTTCACTAATGCTCTCATGCAGGGGGTTTTGTAATACACAGTAAGGCACAGTTCACACAGGCATAACTCATGATAAATGCATTCTGATTGGCAGTCTTGTGTAATGGCATTTGATTGACTTCAATATGACGTTACATTTGCGTTCGTTTCCCTCTATTTAACATCAACCTGCAGCCCAGACTGTAATTCTGTGCATTTACCTATGGGGGGAGTAATCCAAAGTGTTTTAAACATGTAGGGTTTGAGCTTCGTCCTTTATTGGATTGGTGAAATATGGATCAGTTGGCTTTAACCTGAACCTTGACCTCCTGATATGGCAAAAACATCGCCACTGCTACTGGGTTCACCCTGTGACTGAATCATGAAACCTTTCTGGTTCTCCAGAGTGCAAGAAAAAACTGCATGTGACAATTTTTTTTGACGCCATCTCAACGCGCATCAGACCAAATGCATCTCTTGAAAGCCTGTGTGGATGGTCTGATTTGCTCTAATGAGCAGAAAAATGGTGTTTGATCTGCGCTCACCTGGAGCTACAAAAAAACGCTTGATTCAGACGTTCGGACAGATTTTAATTCCAAACCCAGTGAAAACTGTTACACTGTGCAGTCCTGAGGCAAGAGGTGATCTTGTGCAATGGTGGACACTGCCAAAATAGGACTTTTACATGTTTACCGATAAAAGTACAGTAACTCTCCTATTATACTGAGGAACAGAGGTGTTTGAATGTGCTATAGAGGTCACTGCTATATTCAACACTCCTGTGACTCAGGCTGCATCCAAACAACTGAATGAAGCTTCCTTTCCTGCTTTCCTCATGTCGCCTGATCTGTGGCCAGTGGCCTTGCAAAATATACTGGTATAGCTGACTAGCATGTAAATCTACCTGACTACCATATCATTTGAAATCTTAGTAAAGTTTACAGAAAAGTAAGCTATTTTAGCTAATTTTTGTATAACTACTTGTATGGATAAGAACGACTGAAGAAAACCCTTGTTTTAAAAAATGCCTGTGTACATGTGGGCAAGGTCTAGAGGTTTAGACTTAAAAGTCAGTCTGACCCAATTAAAAATCTCCTGCCTGTTTATGCATTGGCATTACAAGGCGATTCCACATCTGGGAATTCAAGAGTCCAAGAGTACAGAGATGCTTTCTGTGGGTGGGTCAGATGCCCCCCTCCCCCCATCATATTGCAATGCCAGCCAGCACAGGCATCTGTTAGCTGACATAGCAGAATTTACATTAAGTGTAGTACTCCAATAGTATTGGAGCTGGATGGAGGACAGAATGCTATTCTATGCTACAACATTCTGAAATGCTCACAATGTTCTTCAGGCTACAGACAAAATGGACCATCCAGACTTTTATCAGTGACAGGTTCAAAAGCTGACATCTCTCATGGTATGGGGTGCATTAGTCCCAAGTGACTTGCATGTATTGGGCTTTTAGAGAGACATATGCTGCCATCAAGGCAACATCTTTTTACACAAAGTCCATGTTTATTTCTACAACACTGGCTTTGTAGACACAGAGTGCATGTGTCTGACTGACCTGCCAGCAGTTCAGCCTTGTCTCTTATTGAAAATGTGCACTGCATCATGAAGAGAAGAATCGGACAATGGTGACCATGTGCTGTTGAACTGCTAGTGTCTTGTTTTAAGCAAAAATGGCAACAACCGATAACTCCTAAATGATTAAAAAGTGTGTTTAAAAGGAAATGTGATGCAACACAGAGCGTAATACAACTTTTTGAAAAGATTAAAAAAAAAATACATTTAAGTCCTTTCTTTGTACATTTGTCAGTTAAATAAAGATTTACAAAAATGTGCGCATTACTAATTCTTGTCTTTATTACATTTTACAAAATGACCTCACTTTTCCAGAAACTGGGTTTGTAGGTGAGAGTGGTGCTGAGTGTTGAGATTCCAGACTAAATTTTAACTGCGGAAAAAGCTTCCTCGTCCTATTTAAGTGATAAATGCGGCATTTCTGAGTTACCATTTGATCATGCATCTGCAGAATTCTCTCAGAATTTTAAGGTTTGTGTCACCTTTTGACATGTGGACTGATAAGTAGGTGGACATTTTCTCATGTGCCTCCTTGTGCTACAGACATGAGTGGGCAGATCCACAGTAAGGCCTGAGGTAATTGCATGCCGAGGACACAATATGAAGGAGAAGGTCACCCTGACTAAGGTGGAATTGCAGACATGGCAGAAGTTACTGTATTATTTGGGGAAAGAAGGTATGAATATAGAATTAAGCAATTTGCAAACCATGTGCCGTGATGAAGCCACAGCTTTAGACATGTAAGAATGTGTCACCTGCTTTTACAGCTATAGGTTCCAGTTCTGTAGCACATTCCCTTCTCAGTGGTAACTCTTCAACTGGACAGTGCTTGGAATAAAAATGAAGCGTTTGCCGAGCATGCGCTGTAAACTGAAAATGATGAAGAGTGTGTGCTGCTGGATGAGACATTGTGGTTTCTCCCATAACTCATCTCTGTGCTGGTACTATAGATGACTGCGTGTCGGACATTGCTGCGTCACTGAGTTTTGATCTGCCCGGATCTGTAGCATTAGCTCCAATTTAAAAACACAACAACAACAGAAGCCGCAGCAACAACAACAATGAGGAAGAGCATGCAGGGCTAGCGCTTAGATAAGATTCACACAGCTGGCACAGGTTCAGCTTTTACAGTGGGTTTTACATCAGTAGCATCTACACTTGGAAAGGAGCAAGGGAGTAGTAACAGTGGCTCTTTCACATGCTGATGTATGCTAAAGCAACACGGCACGGGGCTGCCCACGTTAAGACTGTGTGTGTGTGTGTGTGTGTGTGTGCATGTGTGGGTGTGTTTGTGCGTGGGTGTATGTGTGTGTGTTTTTATAGAGTCATTCTGGATAAGTGGCTCTCTCTGGGGAACAATAGCCCACTGCAGACCTATGATCTGAACAAGTGACCATCTGCTCGCCCCTTTATTCTTCCCTGACACAGCGTAAAAAAATACACAAGCCACTCAGAAAAGAACATACCCTTGCAGATGTTGCAGCCGAGTATTTATAGCCACCGTCAATTTGACACTGATTAGGGATTTTGATCACGATAGGCTGTATCGCTGTAAATTGACTGACTGCCAGATCCTTGGTGAAGGAGAGGCACCTCGGAGAGCCATAGATTTTAGATGTTGGGGATCAATGTTTGGGTCAGATTGCGGAATTAAGAGCTGTTTGGGGTTCTACAGTTAATTCAGGGTGTACTGCTAAAGTAGCTTATAAAAGCAAATGGTCTTAAAGCTGAGGGCAAACGATTCTTCGAAGAAGCCAAGGATTACTCCACCGAGAGCAGCAGGTCCCACTAAGAACCTTACTTCAAACCACAAAGTTTTAATGCTACAAAGGGTGAACTGAGTACAGCTCAAGTTTGAGATTGTCCCTTATAGCCTTATACCCAACCTTTTCAACATTAAGGGCCACTATGTTGTCAACTGGGCCACGTTAGATGGTATTTAATAACCAAGAAACTTCAGAAACATCTCCATGTCTTCAGAAACATCTCCAACTGCACATCATAACGTTAACGTATCAGCTACGCTAGCTCAAACTGATGACGTTAAGCCTTTTTTTATTTTTAACTCTTTACTGTTTTTGGTAAACTTGAACATCTTTAAATTATTTTATAATATATATATTTACTGCTCAAATGAAGCACGTGGCTGGCAGCAATGTATGGACCAGTTACCCTCCCGATACTACATTTGTGGCCAATATGACGATGTTCACGGCCAGTAGTGGGCTGCGGCCTGGTGGTTGAGAAATTCGGCCTTATTGGACTAAAGCAAGGTACTTAAAGGGTTGGAGTATGTGGATGTCAGCTTTTAGAGGCATGCTTTCCTACATGACATCTGTTTCTGGCATCTTTCTTTTCGTGGACAAGAAAGTGGCGCTTTCAAGGACTCCTTCCCTTGAGAGCACCCTACAAGGAAAGCAATCTCTGGATGTGGAACACCTCAGTAGAGGTCCCCTGAGCCAGACAATCTTTTAAATCACTCAATTAGGTCCTTCAAAAATGCAGGTTGACACTTTTGCACCCCCCGAATGGGCCATCTTGAAAGGAACGAGCATGTCAAGGTGCAAGTAGTTATGACAACGCTCTTGTTTCATTTGCATCTTTCAGCTATCAAGGCAGGTTCCACAGTCTATTACGTTTGGTGTCACTTACTAGGATCTACAAGATGTTGCCAGAACACTGCCGTCACATAGCACCAATTAGTATGAATTGAGACACAATTTAAGCCACCGGCTGCTGGTTCTCAGCTACACTCTGCCTTGTGCTTGATCAGTAATTACAGCATGCTAGACATAGACACAGTTCCCACTGAGAGTGGTGAGTGGAATCAGATTCCTGCCTTGTTTCTCCACAGACATACCTGACTTTATTTTCTTGTGAAGGCTGGCTCTTCTGACAAGTAGAATCAGACAGGATCAGTTATTTGGGGCTGACAAAAGACAAAGAAGCTTTCCAAGTTCACGTTCCTGCTGTGAGGTCAGGCCCAGACATACTTCGTTTCATATCATTCAATTTCATTGAACCTAGAAGAAACTTCCGTACATTTGTCGTATAGTTGCCACTCTGGCCTTAGGATAAGGCGAGAAGTGTTCTAATCTAGCATAGTCGACAGAATTGGGACATTTGAGTAAGGGAGTGGCTCGGTCTCAATCAAATGCCGCAGTCTGATGCTGTATTCCCTGTCCTCTTACTATGAGCCATTCGGAGCCGGCACAGCAAAGTGTTTATAACAGATTCTCCTGTCCTCCCCTTCAGTACACTGCATTTAGTACACACTGCTCAGCACTGGAACATTGACGGGTTAGCAGCACTGCTCGTCTTAGTGGTTCTTTTATATGTGATAAAAACAAGAATCATTATTATCATGCGTTTTATGTCCTTTGGATGTCTGTGGGCTACGTTTTGCTGCCTGTAAATCTAGAGAGTGTTGGTGGTCTGTGTGGTCTCCACTCACATTTCTTATTCAAAGCACAGTGTTTGTTGGTGAACAGTTCGGCAAGGGTTACTGGGAGATTCCTGTCTATATGTGAACTTTGGGCTGGAACACTACCGATCTACCCCTCCACTGCTGTCTTTGCCCACAGGCCAACACGAGTGCAGTAATAATGCACTGAATAATGCAGCAGCTCGTCTGACGGGGCACTTTTCTTTCCTTCAAGTGCCTTCGTTTGGGCCTCTGTCCTGATGCCTTATTGTGCTCCCCCTTAAATATTTCTCTTTCTACCCTTCTACCCTTCGGCTTCTCTCACTCCGTCTTTCTTTTTCTCTCCCTCTCGCTCCCTCAGTCTCGTGCTCATGGATCCCTCTGTCTTTTTATACAATGCCTGTCTTTGCATTTTTCTGACATCCCTCCTCACCACATCATCTCACTTCCCCACATACTGTGACTGCTTTTCCCATGACTTAATCCCCATTCTCAGTGTGTTTTCCTTTTATTTTGTGCCTCAGATGACTCCACGGTGTCAAAAGATGGTGGAATGAGCCAGTAGAATTAGTAGGTGTGCAGGAGAAAGGAGAAAGCTATGAGGGAGAAATTATGACGTCAGACGCCTTCTGGTTCAAAGCAATGACATTAGCATCTCCAGCCTTGAAAAGCAGATATGGATTTTTTTTTTGCAGTGTGTGTTGGTGTGCGCAGGCCTTAGAGCATTACCTTCTGAGTGTAAGTGTTAATTCATCTCTACATGTGTGTGACTGATGGTGGCTCATGGCTATATGTTTGCATTATATGAAGGTGGCTCAGTAGGATGTATGCCTTGCTGTGTGTGTGTGAGTGCCTGCGCTGTTTGTGTGTATACGTGTTTAGGGAAAGGTTAATTAAAGAGAGTGTGTGTGGAGATGGGAAGAGTGGTGGCTGGCGTACAAAGTGACTTGAAAATGATTCATGGAGTTGCCGTTGCTTCACTTCGCCTGCCATTTGTATCACTGAGCTGCCTCTCGATCTCCACCCCTTTTGTTGTATGAGGAGCACAAACAAAGGGTCCAGAGGGCAGTGTTCAGCCCTTTGCCTCTGTATGTTTTTTACTATTTCTTTCATTTTGTGATCTGTTTGAGATTTGCAGCATGGAGCTGTAGGCAACACACATTACATGCATCAACGATACACTCTTTAAAAGATAAAGACCACGAATGGTTCTTTTTAGCACTTTAGCACTCCAGGACCAGGACTGAGGACCTCTGCCCTAAAGAACCAGGTTATTTAAGGTATCTTTAGCGAAGCCAGTGGTCACAGTTGCATACCACGACAAATGACATGTTTGTTGATTTTCTGGGCATAATGTCTGTTTATTGGCAGAGTTTGGAAAACTAAAACATGACATATTAAATGTAGCTTAATCCTTAAATCATGATATATAACGTAGCTAAATGTTAAATCATGACATATCAAATGTAGCATAATCTTTGTTAAGTCTTTATAGCCAGATGTTTTGTACCATTTTTTTTTTTACTATTTTTATACGTGAAGCTGTATAAGCAACACAAACATGTTTATTGTCCAGTTATGAGGGATTTTCCTAACTGCTTAATAGCTTGGGCCTGTCAGACAGCTAGCAAAAAGTGAAAAAGCAATAAACAACCAACAATTAAAATATGTAAGTGACCTTATTTTTTATTTTTTGCATTGTTTTGTATTATGTGTCCTTACTTTGCTACATTTTTTACTTTTTTATGTATATGCTGGCTACTGGT